>JARJRV010000195.1:0-219116 GCA_030783925.1 Aschersonia sp. MBC 735 | reverse complement strand
GTGGGGGGGGGGGGGGGGGGGCGCCGCCAGCAAGGGATAAATACAAATCAAAAATACAACATTATTGAATGCAAAACAATAACGGCCACAGTGTCGTGTTGCCAACTTTCTGGGACCGGGAGACTGAAAACACGCGCAACGACACATCCAGAGACATGTTGGGGGCCAAACGCATCCGAGCTCAGGTTTGAGCTCTGGCATTTGGAGGCGCGCGATGGTCATTGTCGTCTTCTCTTCAGACTCTTGCGTTGTCTTCCGGACGGGTTCGGAGCCGGTTCAGTGGTCATTTGGTTTTGTTTTCCTGGCGCTCATTCGAAGTTGTCGGCCCGATCCACCCAGATGTCCTCCAGCTGAGCGAAGCTGTGGAAATGAACTGGGCGATGCTGATCGCTGTAGAACGGCAGAGGGGTGTCGAGCTTCACGTGGACTGGCTTCTTCTCCATGCCTGCAAAGGTGCTGCCTAAGAAGCTGTAGTTCCATCGTCCATCGTCGGGCACCAGGAAGAAGCCCTTGAATCTAGGCGAGAGGAGCAATTTTCGTTTCTCGCCCATGGTCGTAGTGAATCCATGGGGCTGATCGCTCTGCGTGTCTTTATTTTCAGCACCCCATTTGTAGCCTTGGGGAGTGAGGCCCCAAGCAGAAAGCGAGACGCTTCCGGGCGTAAACGACACCGACACCGTAACCGTATTGGTCTTGTCCCATTCGGTGTGCGTATCGAGCAGCTTGGCGTGTTCGGTGACGTCGGCTGCTGACATGTACGGCAACTCGCTGCCGGACAACGTGTGAATGACGCCCAACGGCTCCATGCCGTCGAGGAAGTCGCTCCGAGGAAGCTGCTGAGGAAGTTGGACGTTGCGGAGTCCCCCGATTTGTGGCATCATGACAATGCACTTAATCTCCTTGACCAATTCGTTGTCGGGAGCAGAGGCACCGTAGAGAAATCCTGCCACTTGCACACGGAGGTCCGCAATCGTGATGAACTTTTTCAGAATGTTGTTCGGCATGACGTAGGTCATGTCCTCGACGTCATTATCTACCGATGACACATACATGTTCTTGGCTCTCGTGCGAAGATTGGCCGTTGCAATGGCTCTCGTACGCCATTCGGTCTTCGAAGCAAATGTCTGCTGCTCGAATTTTGACGTCGTTGCCACGATGATTTCCTCACCGTGCACGTTATGCGTCTTGGTGGTGACGGCTGTGATCTGCTGCTGTTCCTGCTGTTGCTTCTCGATCTCAGCAGCCTGTTGCCGCTGCATCGACGGCGCCGAAATCTCCATTCCAAGTATGATGTCACGGACTTCGCTGCTCGTCAAACTCGACACGTTGACGTTGTTCTTCTTTCCGTAATCATTCAGGATAAGATCGCGAAGCTGCGTCTCGATCTTGATCCATTCTTCGTCAGACATTGATGGCCAGATATGATGCTCGTGAGTAATGACTGTCTTGTCTGGTCGTAAGATAATCTTGGTTTTGTCAGGATTCACATGCAAAGCACGCAATATCAAGATTAATCGAGAAAACGCGGTGTACGACGAAATGCTCTTGAGCCATTCGTCGTACAAGTTGAACAACACCATCTGGGGTTCAGTGGCTCTCAGAATCATGTCGCCCAATTTCTCCACCTTCATTGCTGCTTGAAACGGCAGCTGCAACTCGGACGCACGAATAGAAATATTGGGGAAATCGACCAACTGCACTTCAAGAGGATCGAGCAGACCCTTTCTCGTGACAATCAGCTGTTTCGGCTGTTCTTCGACCGGCAAGGATCGAATCAAGGCGGCAACCTCTTCGGCGGTCTTCCACTTGGCCAGTTGACCGAGACGCTTCTGTCCGGCCCATACGCTGGTGTGGATGATCTTCAAGAATAATTGTCCAGTTCGCGGGTTGAAGATGAAGATGGCCCCGTTGATGGGTTTGGTCGTCAAATTGCCTTCAAAGGTCTTGTGGATCGTAACGCGGTACACGTTGGTATCATCAATGAAAAGTTGAGTTTGATTGCTGAAAAGTTCAGAGTAATTCTGAGAATTCAAGAATTCCTGATTACTTTCGGAAGCATAGAGCTGGAGGCCCTTTCGAATACGCTCCCGAAGGACGTAAAGCGCGGGATTTGCCTTCATCACCTTCGCCATGGCCTGTTGAACCAGTGCCTTGAGACCGGGGAAGTACATTCCGTAAGCAGAATACAGATTGTAAGCCAAATCAATGCCAATCATCAGACCGGTGGCTGACGGGTAAATACTTGAACTATCAGTCGTGTAGTCAAGATACTTGGCACGAGTATACCTCTCAATATCATGAGAATCGTAATCGCCGTAACGAAGCTGCACATCGATCCAGAATTTGTTTGTTGTCGTCGGCTCGATGGTATCCTTGGTATCGAACAGAACAGATGGACGGGTGACGTTCCACTTGTGGCTTGCAAACAAAAGAATATCGGCACAAGAACTGTTCATCTTGTACGATTTTCGGGGATGTATGGTTTCTTTCTGCACAGTTTCGATACCAAGAGATTCTAGTTCTTGATCAAAAACTTGACAAAGATCCATGACGACGGATTCATGTATTTTCTGCCACAAATGGGCACGGAATATTTGGATGAGTGAAATCTTGAGCGTCGGGATCTTGCCGTGCAAAAAGATGCCTGTCAGATCTAGCTGCACCTGGAAACCCACATAGACATTTGCTCGATTGATGGTTGGTGACCACCACAAAGTGAAGCGTCGATTGGGAATCTGATTCAATCCGGATCGCTGAGCGTTGGTCAACTTCTTGAACTTCATGGACTCTTCAAAACCACTGTTGTGAAGAACCAGATGGTCGTGTCGCAAGTAGAGCTGGTCGCCGTCGACGCGGAAGCCAGCCCACGCGGTTGGTTTCGTTTCCAGTATAATATCCTCAGCGATGAAACTATGTAAATCATTTTGAAGCTCGGTCTTGACTGGCGATTGTGAGTCCAACAAATCGCTTGCGGTTTGAAAGAGCCTGAGTTGTTTCCTCTCCTCGGGCCCAAGTGAAGCAAATTGAGCAGCCGTCATTTCGACAGCATCAGCAACCTTGAAATGACCACGATCACCATTATCCTTTTGAAAGACCAGAATGTGATTGGAGGTAACCACTAGATCCTCTTTGCCGCCCTCAATCTTGATGCGATAAAGACGATCCGTGCCACTCACAATATTGAAAGCACGTCTTGATCCTCCATCCGGGCCAAGAAGCAAGTCACCCTCTTTGACATCCTCAACTGCAACGAGCGAGCGATCATATCGAAGAAGCATTGTGCCATTGGCCAGACAAGCCTTTTCCCAGAAGAGACCCTCCCAGGATGGAAATCCAGTGGCTTTGAACAACGTGTGCTCCAAAATAGTTTCCACACCGCCAAGAGCCTGTATCACATCAGTTCGGTAGGCATTGAGATTCCAGAGCTTGCCATCGTGTCGTTGACTGGTCCACCAAAATGGATTGCTCTTCATCAACTGATATATCTTGAACTCAGACCTGGCGCGGAAGCCTTTGTCAAAGCTGAGTGTGCTGCGGTCCTTCTGGAAAAGGGTGTTGATTCTGGGCAAGCCACGGTCCCAGCTGTCCTCGAGGTCTTCCAGTGTGAGACGACGATTTTGTTGATTGGCCTCGAGTCGTTTTTGCGAGTACTCAGTCCAGACTCGCTGAGAGTCAATGAACTCAGCCTCCCACGGAATGATGTATCTGAAAATGTTGGGGATTAGGGTCTCCTGGTCATGCGTCATGCCAGCTCGGAAATGAGTGACGCCGGTATCTGTTTGTTTCGCCCATCTCTTGTCACTGGCAGGGATCAGGATGTGGGAGCCAGATATCATTCCCAAACCGCCGAGCTCCTTGGGCGTGTAGAACACAGCAGGTGGAAAGCGAGAAGGCATCTTGGAATTTAGCCCAATCTTCACTCGAGTTTGAATTTTAGTCTCGCACTTGACAATAGTATCAAGGAGGTCAACAGTCGAGACTGCTGCCTCACGGTAATACGTGAAGAGCGCTATGAGAGCCGTGTTCCATTTGTTAGCAATCTTGGTGAATGTCGTGGAACCAGACGACATTAGAATCTGTCGAATTCGGTTGTTGAATTTCTGTATATCTTCCTGCGTAACCTGCAGGAAAGCGTGTGCGGTTCTCTCTTTGGTGGTGTTGTCGACCAAGGACCAAACACTATCCTTCACAGGAAATTCCTCGTTCTGATTGCGGATCTTGGGCAGAATTCTGACTTCAAACCCGCACATAGAAAATAAGAGATTTGGATTGTCGCGACTGTAAACACTCGCGAAACTATCATCCCACTCAATAGTGGTGACTGACCGAGGAAGACGGTTCTTGAGATCCCAGAACACGGCTCGGCCCAAGTTTACGTCGTGTCTCATCAAGCGCATACGGGAGTCTCGGGGCCAACATTTCTTACTCTTGTAGCCAATGACATTTTCGAAATTCGGATCAGGCTGCTCCGTGAGGAAGCGCTGGATGAGGTCTCTCGATTCGTCGGCCGTGAAGCGCAAGAAGATCCAGATCTTATCGATGTATCGACTGTAAAGCCTGATGGGATGTCTCGTTTCTGTTTCCCGATCTCGAAACTGGAGAAAATCGTTCGGGCTTTGAGGTGGTCCAGCGATCTCACTGGCACGTTGAGGACCGAGGAGTAACAAATCCAGCACTAAACCGTAGTATTGAAATACAAAAGCCGAGAATTGCAAGCCGCGAATCATGCCGTAACTGTTGACATGGTTCATATCCTTGTACGTAAGTTGAACATTGTTCTTCGCAGTGATGTAGTCTGCCAGATTGTGGTCCATGATGAGTCTCAGTAAAGAATTGAGAAGTGTTAATTCCATCTTCTCATATACCTTGGAGAGCTCGGTCTCGATCATCACATTGCATTGCCCATCAGCAGTCTCCCAAACCTGGCTGAGATTGTTTATACCTTGCGCCCATTTGTAGACCAGTAAGGGTGGAACCTCAGAATCCGAGGGCTTGATCCAAGCAGGAAACAGGTGCCTTTGATCTGCCTGGTACCAGAGATACTGGTCCAAGTACGCATCGCTAATTTTCTCGATAGGCTCGATATCGTAGACAGGATTGATTGTGCTGTAATTGTCATTCATGTCGATGTTGACTTCTTTGAAGGCTCGCTGTGTCAGCAAAAATCGTTTGATCCTCTCGAGTATTGTACCCGGACTATCGTAAGCTTGTTCAATCAATGCTAGCTCCTCGCGCTGACTCTGATTTAGTCTACCCTTAACCGAGTAGGCTTCTCGGAGGCGTTCGAGAGCCAGAATCAAGATTTTGGTATCGTGCTTGTAAGATACGCTTGGAAAAGGAATGGGCGAGAATTTTCGAGCCTCCAACCAGTGCACCGTCGTAGTGTAGATAGCGACACCTTCTTCAGACGAAACGTACGGACCATCCTTCATGTGATTGTGCTGTCGCTCCTGCTCGGCTTTGAGCCATAATCGAGTCAGACGACCAACATTCTTCTTTGCAACTGTCTTATCGACAGTGGCTCCACGGCGAATACGTTCTCGATTGTAGTGTGCGACGGAAATCCACCAATCGGCCTTTGATTTCACATATCGTAGAATGATGTTCTCAATCGGCGCTGGCAGACCCGGAACTTTCCATGGTATGTTGCTCTTCCAGCAACGCCAAGCCTCGGATAAATGCTGCAACACAGTGTTGACCTTATTTTGCTTGATGCCTTCCGGCATCATGTCCATCAGATCGGCCATGACAGAGGCGCGCAGCTCGAGGTCAAAGTGAGACTCAACCCGCTGCTTGGTGACGGTCTTGGCCACACCTTTACTGTGACGGCCCTCGAACTGGCGAGACAGGAGGTTTCCGAGCCATCTTTCGAGAAGAGGAATGATTCCTCTCATAAAAAAGAGCCATACTCTCCAAGATGGCGCCCAGAATCCACATCCAGGACCTTTGCCAACGGGTCCAGAGTTAAACCTGTAGTAAATGAGGTGCTTAAGATCTTTGCAAGTTCGAATTTGGTGCATGAGCTTGTATTTGTATCGATACATTCCAGTCAGCTGTCCCACGTGGTTAAAGGCGTAATTGATGCCATCGGCGAGCTGAAACGCATCGATGTTGCCGAGACGATACTGCACTTGTGCATCAACAATGAGCTTCGTCAGCCGTAGTATCTCACGCATGAGATGAAACGCATTTCCGAAACGCGATTTTTTCCGTTCTTTGGTGGTCAAGGTCTTCACAGGCTTCAAATTGAAGTTGTAGTCCAGGTGAAGATACGTAAGATTTTTCCGGTGGATCAAGAGGTTCAGCATGTTGAAGCCCTGTCGACAAACCTGAAGGCCAGCTTCAACCCAGTCAATCGTGGTTTGTTGAAAGAACTTGGTTTGCTTCAACGACCGGAACAAATTTTGGTTATTATGCGCATTTGGCTTCTTTTTGTGCAGCTCGTTGGTCACAAAATTTTTCAATAATTTCTGATATGAGACCCTTATCTTCACAGGCGGTCGATCCGACGGCGGGTGTTCGAGATACCATTGCTTGATCAATGGTACATCTTGTGCCCTTACCATCTTCCCGGATCTCCTGTCAAAGGGAAATGGCGCCCACCATAGGTTGATGGCAAAGGAGGTATATTCGTTCTCCAGCTCCTCGTCGGCAAGGAAGGGCTGAACGCCAGCAGGTAGCTCAAACGCATCTTCCTCCGACTCTTCGTTGTTTCCAGGCCCAAAAATTTCATCTTCTAGAGCGACTTCCACGTTCTTCGGTGCGACAGTTCGGGAAGAGATCGGATTAATTCGTCGGTCAAAAAGAAACGTCGGCAGGTCTGGATCGTCGGCACGATTGAAGACAGTTTGCGGATGTGAGTGCCATGTCAAATGCACGCTTCGCGGCAAAGAGTTGTACAGAAATGGATAAGCAACTCGGAATTCGGTACGGATTGGAGTCCGAAAGATAATGCGATCGATGGCATTGAACTCGCCGAAATCCTCCTCATTTGGGTCGATATCCTTGTACAGAGGTTCGAATCGTGGACCACCCGGAAGAGCAACATTGAGGGCTTTAGCAGTTAAGAAACTCTTGAGATCGAAAAGGTAAAAGTAATTCTTGTCCGAGACGTCAGAAATGAGCGGGCGACTCAGACGAAACAAGGTGGCCATCTGGGGCAGGGACAGATTCCACGTCTTGTAGCTTGGCCCATTCACGTGGGAAGTGTCAAGGAGCGGTCTATGATCGTAGAACCATTCGTATATTGCCTCGTCCTCCTCTTCGTTCAACTCCATCTGGATAGGTTCGAGAGGCTCTACGTCTTCGATGTTTTCGGACCAAGATAGAGGCGGTTCCTCGTCATCGAAAGGCGGAAATCGCATACGTTTAAACAGCCTTCGATCAGCCTTCTCCTTTCTCATGAACGTCCACATCATCGCCCATTGCGCAAAGAAAACAGGCTCAATGACGCGCGGCGTCTCGTTGACGAGAGTCAAGCACCCGTTCACATGATAGAGGACTTTGACTTCGCGAGCTGACTCCCACGGCATCGGCATGTTCTCAAGTAGCTTTAAAACTGCGTGAGGCATGAATTTGAGAGCACCGAGGTAGCTGCGCTTGTCGTTGTTGTACTTCTTCTGCGACACATCTCCAATATCTTTGACGATCTTCCGCAGATGCTCAGGGGGCATATCGGCTTTCTGAGTCTGAACGAAGCCAGCTTTTCGTTTCTCGCCGAAACGGCTTCGCCGATCCCTCAGCCATTCCTTCTTCTTCTGAGCAAACTTGGCAATGTGAGAATTTGACGACGGAGAATAACCGGGAGGCGGCGGCGCAGGAGTCGAAGGAGGCGGCGGAAGTGTCGATGGCGGCGGCGGAGGAGGAGGAGGGGGAGCAGCGCCCCATCCAGGTGGCGGCGGCGGAGGAATTCCTGACATGATGGCCGCTGTATTGGCAAAAAGCAGAATATTTGAGCTTAATGACGGCGTGCGGGTTGATATAGGTGCACGCTGAAAAGCGTGTCCTCGCACGCTGACTTTCGAACTCTCTCTTCCCAGCAAGTGAATCTTCCGCCGAACATGAGACAACTCGGAACCGTTTCCCGGTTGAGAAGATTGAATTTCCGCGAGGTGGCGAGGCACGAAAAGGAAGAAGCCGCGATGATGTGAACTACTCAAAGGTCGCCCCCATCCAAACAATTTTGCGTCTAGCAATTAGCATTTGGCTTGGAGCATCAGTCAGCGTTATCCACTTTTTAGCACGTGACTTGTGCGCCGGCAACGCATCGGGAGATCTTACAACGGCGAGTGCAAATTTGCAGAGTTTCGAGGCTGGGCAAAACGCTAGGTGCATTTTCTACTGACTGGAAGGGGAATTCCTTTTTTTCTTGTCCCTTCTGTTACACGATACATGTTTTTCTTCTTTCCTCAACTTGCGTTCGTCCAAATCTATGAAAGTAGAGCCTGCGCCGCCACCCAGCGGACAGAGCCGAGACAAGTCGGAACGAAGGAGCCGTTCACCCAAACTTTCGGCTGATCTTGTTCTTCGTACATGCGAAAGACAAAGGAAAGATGAAATAGGAATAGAAGGCTTCCCGTGAACGCATGGCCCGGCGTGTTCGTGATGATTCTCAAGCAACTCATTACCGAGAAGGAAGTGCAATGTAGATCGCGGTCCTTCTCAAAAGAAACCAGCTCTTCAATAAAAGTACTCCAGTCTGCGCAGTTGACGCGGGCGTAGGAAAGACAACAATGCACACTGTACACCGGCAGAAAGTCCGTGAAACAATAATGGAACATGAAAGAAGCTCCGGATCGATGCGCGCTCAAGACACTATTACTAGGAGAGGCTCCCATAAAAAACCCAAAAAAAATAAGCTTTGTATGGCAAGTCGGTGACTGGACAATTACTTCATCGCCCATGCCATGCACACGCGCCAACAGATTGGCGTCATTGCAGCTTAGACTAGATGTGATCGCCAGTCATCTTGACATTTGCTCGCGGAAAGAAGGCGTATTGGCCCACTGGCGGGGGGAACTGCGCGCTCGTTGTCCTGGCTCGTGATCTTCGAGGCCTGTTGATAATTTCCGTGGGAGAAGATACGAATGCACCCTCGCATATCTGAGACTCGCTGGCATGCATTCTGTGATGTTGATGCAGCTTGACTTCTGTCATCGAAAGAGGTGCCATCCTGTCCGGCAGAGGCTCTTGACCTGGGATGGCTAAAGCAGACCAGTTGCCAGCCTCGGGTCGCAAACCTGTCAGAGGTATCGAAGGAAGTGGCCCAGACTCGTCCGTGGACAAATTGCTCATCTTGTTCAACGAAGAATTGCTGGCCGTACGTCGTGTTAGAGTAGTCCATGATGAATTGGTGGACCGATACTGGAGGCCGGTGAGATTGGAATGACAAGTCGAGTCAGTTCCGGTAGTCGATGTGCTGAATCGATGTTCAATTGAGGGAGAGGCAACTGGTCCTCCAAGCAGCCCGGCGTCCTCATGAGCATGAGCCAGGTGGCAATCGCTAGCCATGAGGCCCTGATCGACGCCGCACAGCCTCTTGCTGTCAGGCGCAGATACCTCGGAATGATAGTCACTGGGAACTAGCAAGGAAGGCGAGAATGCAAGTACATCCGACTCATCATCAAGAGGGTCTCCTGAGCTCGTTTGTAGATTAGTATAAAGGGTCGGAGCAGATGCCTTTTGCTCTGGGCGCGGCAGAGAAAAGTTGCTTGGTCCCGCAGAACTTGGTGTGACAGCCTCAGATCTTGTCTTGGACGAACGAGGGCTTGCTGTGCCGAACGATGGAGCATGCGAACTCAGAGGCGACACAGAGGAACACGCTTGGGATGACGACGCTTCGTACTCAAGCTCGAGCCCCTCCTCTGTAGCAACTGTAATCTGTGCAGGTGGAGTAATGCTGTCCCGGTTTGTGTCCAAAGAAGGCCTGTCCCATTGATAATCGCAGTCAGCCTCTGCTTCGTGGTCATAACAGTAATCTATCAAGTCTTCCCAGATCTCCTTTGTAGAGATGTTTTCCTGAACGGAACTCTGCGCGGTCGAAATCGGAGCGCCACCGACTCCAACTATGCCTAGCCCGCCTGGCGTCTCCATCAGATCGTACATGGAGCTCTGCGCCTCAACCAGAGACCGCAGCATTGGAACCGAATGGCTGCCTCGCAACGAAGAGCCATTGCTAGCAGGGCTGAGGCGGGACCGCCGCGACGAGCTCTGGTGCTCGTCTTCCTCGGGCACATCCGGCAGAGCAGCCTCGTACGTTTGCAATGTGGGACTAGTAAGCGGCCAAGCCGCATTCTGAGCAACTTCTGTGCCCCATACATGTCTATCATTGTCCGATAGATGTGAATTCTTCCTCGGGGAGGGTGATGACTGAGGATTGCTGAGCGGTGAATCAGTAGCTGCGTTGACGGTACCGATATCAAGACCGCTGAGATCATGACCAGAAGCTGCTTGCTGGAGGCTTGTGAGGTGGTCCAGGACAAGGCTGTCAGCAGTATTTCGATGGCAAGGCTGATGACTGGACGACCGCGGTGGCGGTAGGACGACAAAGGCGGGCTCGGTCAACTTCGCTGATGATAGGGTTGACCAGACTTCACCAGGTTGCCCCCCGATACGAATGTGCCTCGAGGATCGGAGGGTCTTGGATCCAGGAGTGGTGTGACGAGGCATCAGAGTGGGACGTAAGAAATGTTGATCACTGCTTTGGCCGCTCCAGTCGCCCAGGGGCTCTAGTGAGGTGCTGCGTTTTGGGCCCCTCGACAAGAAGTCATGTTTGTGCCGTGTCCCGTCCGTGGGCATGTCATGTCGCTTCGACAGAGCCCCATCCTCTTCTATCTCTTTTCGTTGCGTGTGAACAACATGTCGGAAATTGAAGGGTCCCGAAATAGATGGTCGTTTCTGAGCAGGATCATCACGGGACGAAAACCTCCGGGTAAAAATTGATGGGATGAGACCTTCTTTGCCTCCAGGAAGATGAGCGTCAGCGATTGCATCACCGGAGTAAACGGAGCTGGCCGCAGAGCTATGCAGGCTGCTCTCCCGTCTAGATTTCCCACGACGTTGAAAGAAACCCCGTCCAAAACTGGGCACACTCTCTGGGCGATCCCGTGCTGGTGTTCCGCTGTCATTGGATCGATTCGAAGGCCTTCGTACAATGGATAAGACGTCAGGGTTCAACTCCCACGGCAGATAGTCCGATGCATCTGTGGAAGATACAGACAACGACTCGGACATGGCACTCTTGTGGCCGGGGCGGCTTTGCTGATTCGATGACCGCTGCATCTTCTTGCTGAGCTGGCGTAGCTTCTGAGGAGAAGGTGGCCCGTCTACAGCTGGCTGCAGGAAGTCGACGACACTCGCGCTCGATAATTGCTCCATGGCATCTGAAGAAGCAAGAAGAATCGTTGCGAAGATCAGGAGGAGAATCGAGCTGTCTTTGGGTCTTTTTCTCCAATGGTCTGGGTGGGTACCGGCTGCATCGTCGATAATACTGTTGATGGTATTACTACTTTGCCAAGGATGTAAGCCGACTGACGGCCCAGTACCGAGTATCCTTGCCACATGCGAAGAAAATCCAAGAGGGAGCGGGGGGACATGAGGTGCGACAATGGCGATCCGCAGGGTGTAGGCACCGCTCGCATGGCCACATTTGGGGAGATGGTTGCTTGCGTGCTGCGAATCGGTCGGCATCCCACCGTATCTCGACCGCACTTCAGGCGGGCCGTTTGGGACAACCAAGGGCGGGGGGGTGAGAGCAGGGTCTCGATGCTGTTGCGGGGTTTGATTGGTGACAAGCTGGAGTGCCGGTTGTGTAAAGTTTGGGCTGAGGCTGCCACAAAGGGCAGGGATACGTGTGGTATAAGTCCCTAAAGCAGCAAGCACGGCGCCCAGGGTGTATGGGTGGCCACGGGGAAAGGGGCAGGAATCGGGGTTTGTGGAGGGGGTGTGCGTGGATGATGATCAGCGGCCAGCCATCGTGATCTCGGATCCGTGTGTTGTGGCTTGCACAACGTTAACAATACCGTTGTGAAGACGGTGTGTTGTGGGCGGGCGAGCCCGTGATGCCAATCGTCCCATGCCCGCGATAATAGGACGACACGAAGAGGTGCAAGATTTCCGAGTACTACACAAGACGCTATTAGTTAATATGTAGATAGGTAATAATACATATGTACTTTACACACATACCTGGTATGTACTGACTTTAACGGAGTATCGAGAGGGTAGATCAAGTACCAATACGAGGCAGACGGGACTCTCGCCCCCTATTCCCTGTGCAGTTGACGTTCTCGCTTGCCACGAGGCATGCCCTGGCATCACCTCCTGCCATTTCCAAGCCCAAAAGGCTGGCCGCACGCACGTCGGAAACGTGCCGTACAAGTACACGTACTACTTGATACACATTAGTATTGTTTTGGGAGTAAAAAACGGCAGCTTCGCAGACACAGCCCCGGTGGGCCTCGTGCGCTGTACCGACAGGGGTCCCGGCATGTTTCTGCAAACGAAATTTCGGATCGGTGACGAGGTCGATACCGGATTGACTGTCGTTTCGTTGTCCTTTGCAGCCCTGTCCGCGGTGCGTCGCGGTCTGGCAGCCAAGAAAACTCCCTCATGTCACATACGCCACGCTGAGTCGACCCGTTGTACATTCTCGTCCATGTCACTGTCCGCTCCATGGCGTTCGTATTTGTACGGAAGAGCCAGAGGAAAAGTCGCAGTAATAGCTTGATGGATCGGTACCCGCCCAAAGCGAAACGATTTTCTTCTTTACCCTTTGGGTTTGGACTCGAGTAGCCCACCTTGGCTCCTGCCCGTAAAGTCGGGTCCAAGGACGTCGCGTTGCGCTCCACCCAGGCCGGCGGAGGCTGGCTTGAGCTTTGCCGCTCACAAAGGAAAAGCAGTTTCTGCATGCATGCAGGTACACATGTACAATACGGTCATTCCGGCCGCGCGCGTACATAAAGAATGGTCACTCATCAACACCTGCCTGGCATACCAATGTGTGATCCCGTGTCGACGGATGTGCTGGTGGTGGGAACACTCAAGGTCCCAAACTTGCGATCCTCTGTAATATGCAACCGACTGTGCGTGACATGCATCGTTTCTGGCGCCACGTTCTGCTGATCTGGTCCGGCACAGCAGAACGGCTCCCACGCAGCCGAAGACGGGGACGAAGGTTGGGAGAGCGGCATAAAACGAGGTTTCCGTTGTCTGCTGGTGGGACTGTCTGTATCCATTCCATCCATTCAATAAGTAGACTGGCCAACTGTTAGCAGGTGCCAGGGACGATGGTTTCGAGTTCCACTGCAACTCCACCACAGCTTTCCTTACTCTCAAGGACCGACAAGGTCTTTCCCCCTTTTTCCCCCTTTTATTACCAATCTACGGAGTACGGAGTAGGGGGTCGAGACAGATTCGCTGGCTGACGGAAAGCACACCGCAACATGCGTCGGAAACCTTGATTGCACCTTTGCACCAAGTCTGCAGCTTGCATATGTATGACTTGTTTTCCGGCTCAATCGATGGTGGTGTCGCTGGAGGCACCGCCATATGACGAACGTTGACCAATCTGAGCTACGAGAGCGATGCCGCCATCAGGTCCTATTAGCAAGCAGGCTCTGGTAATTAGGGGATGTTTGCCTAGTCTGAGTAAACCAGGCCAGAGGTGTGGTGATTGCCCTGCATTTGATCAAGTATTATGGCAGACGACCTAGATGCAGCTACCTCCGCTAATACAATTTCCTCTCTTTGCCGAGCCCCTCAGGCATTCAGAGTTGAAGACGGAAGACAGTTGGCCGCGACTGGTCTTGTTGCTCCATCTTGGAGGGGGGCCTGTCAGAGGCCCATGTTGCAACGGACAGTGCTGGGACAAAGGAATGATGAAGGAGTCAACGCCGTTGACCAGGGTAGTCTGGGTCGCGTCGCCAAGTCCCGGTATGATAGCCAGGGCTCGTCCTGATGAGTTCTCTTCTCACGGGTCGCAACACACGATAAATGCGACAAGAATAACCTCGAACGCCAGGCCTGGAAGTGGGTCGCAAGACAGCTCGGCCGCGAGTAAGGAGAAGCAAGAGGGAACAAAACAAAACCAACAACGACGCAGGGCTCCTTGTTTGCCCTATCTTTAGTGATCGACGAACGGCAATTGACCCCCTTCTCCATCCCTGAGAGAGTCCGGCTCCACGATGCCTGTACGTATTGGCGACGCACAGTGTTGTTTGCTCGCGAACCCACAAGCAGTAGGCAAACCACGTTGCGTCGCGCTGTGGCAGCCAGGGGACAGCTCAGAGAGGCGGAATCACACGTCAAACGCGCTCGGCGCCAAGACTTGAAGCGTTGCGGCTTGCACCAGCTCTTTGTTATTGCCTTGCATTCCCGTAATAATCTCCTACGACTCTCAATCCAGGTTTGCTACAGGCGGCATTGAGCTGAATCCACCCGCAGTGACATCTCTGTAGCCGCTCGGAATGATAGGAAGGCACTTGCCAGACGTCCAGTAACGTTTCTCGGCGAGGTGCCATAGGGTGTTAGTTGGTCGGGACTTTGAATGAGCCTCCGAGTATCAATGACGCTTTCGTCGTTCCATTGAAATGCTTCAATGAAGCCCTCGTGATGCCTAGTGCTCTGTGCCTCGCAGCTGTCAAACGTCGCTCCAGTCCGCAGAGAAGCGCGTCACGGCAGAATCATGTTCAGCCCCTGCGCGTCAGGCCACGCGGAACTAGTATAGCACGACACTGGTCATCACGAACCATGCTGCTCCGTCGAGGGGCTGAGGACGTCCCTGAAATCGAACCAACACCTCCTTCCTCATGCAAGCAATCGCGGAGTGCCAAGCCACGAACACACATTTGAAAGTCGATTGTTAATCCGCCATGAGACAGTCCGGCTATCTGCATGCAGCAGTAGGCTCGTTTAGCGAAGCTTTGTGTACAGAGTAGCATTGGTGTCGTCGGATACTCCCTCATTTAGCTCACTAACCGCTCCATACAGGAGGAGGCTCAGCGCGGAAGGGAACGGAACAAGGAAGACCCTTTCGCATTGCGACCCCCGAAACCGAGCGGGAAACCCTTCGGTGGATACAATTGGCGGTCCGCCGATTATTCTAGACGCTGAAAGAATCGAAAAGGACAAAGCATAACACAAAAAGCGAGCAGTCAACCGATAAAGAGGCTGGCTGCATGGAACATCCTGTATGTGGGTCAGTTGTGAGTCTGCTGTTGGCAAGAAAAAATTGATCGTAATCCTACATAGGTACTCCGTATCTCACAAAGAATATGGTCAATTTCACGAAGAGTATTGTTTGAGAGCAGAGACGACATCTCGGCGAAAGAGAGTAGGAGGAGGAACAACAGGACGAAGAAGAAGACCTCACAGCGGACTGAGCCTGAGCAGGCGTTGCCCTTCTCGTACATGTACTCTGTATTTGTCGTGAAAATCTCGTTGGTATCCGAAAGCAGGATCTAACAAAGGCAGGAACGTCAAGAAGCTCGAGCCAACGCCATGCCAGCGATGCAGAAGGCTGGGGCTCAGGGCTGGAGCTCAGGGCTGGAGCTCAGGGCTGGAGCTCGGACCATAGGAGTCCCGGTTCCCAGGTTCGCAGTATTTGGAATCCATCCTTCCAATTGTTGATCTCAGCTGCGCAGGTCCTGCATATTTGGGGCGCATTTGGCACTGGGACAGACTACAAGATGCAACCGCATGTGCTAGGCTAGACCAGACATTGAGGAAAATGGGGAAGGAACGAGAGAGAAAACGAGAGGTGTGAATGGGTACACGCTAGGAGGGAGGGGGGGAGCTAATATGCGGGAACCTCTGATTGGGCGCCCCCGAGCAGAGTCTGCACTGGCCCTTACCAATGACGATGCCCTGATATGCACATTCATGCTTCTTGTTTGCTCGAGTCCCGAATCGTTCGTTTGTTGCGGGATGTCGTTCGGCGTCTACAATTTAAGGAACATCATTTACCGCATCATTGGGCAAAAATCGACACAGACAATGCGTGAATGAGTGTTCTAATCAGCCATTGTGGCCGATGATTGTAAATTTTGCTGCCTCACCGCCACAAGTCACTTGTGATTGCTCATGGTGATTTACTCGATTGGCGGCCTCACACCTCGTATTCTTCTTGCCCGAGCCAGAATCCGCAAACTTATCCGAGGAGAGAAAACGTTCCGCCCTTGCGGCTATACGGTCTGTTCTGATGGATTACTGGGCTCCTTGGAGTCGTGCACAGCTGAGGACGCAGCTTTGGCTTCGAAAGCAGGATTTTCGAGCGACCACATCGTCGATAGTGCTCTCGTCTTGCAGGAAGACCCTGGGAGCCGTGGGCGCGGCACGCGCATCACGCTTGCACACTGTTTTGCAACCTGCTCTGCAGGGGCCTCGAGTCTTTGGCGCCAGTAACTTTCTGCCTATTGCGTCTGTCAGACTACTCCGTACTTAGTAAGGGGTAGCACTGCTAGACTCCCGACTTGGTGATCTTCCGCAGAGTCGTATACGCATGGCGGCCGGGGGCGCTGCTCTACTCAGCTCGCGTTGCAACTCTGTAGTGGTGCATTGCGGCGGAACACACAGACATTTGATAGATCTCACCTGGGTGTGTAGTAGTGTACTACATGGTCGCCGCCCTACATATGTGCTTAATCTGCACATGATGTACGGTATTCAGCTGGGGAGGCTCAAAAGCTTCTGGTCAGCCCAGCTTGATCCAACTTCATGTTGGGCGCGTCGTTACACCCTCGTCAATAACGACAGCTGCATCGAGCATGCGTGGTCAAAGGTTCCCCCCTTTGGATGCCAAGCCGTCATCGCATCCATCTGTGCTGACCTGCATGTTTGTGCCTTGCATTTAGGTCACCTGAAATACGAGGAAGCAACGGGGAACAGGCGAGACGGTGACGGGATGAAGAAAACAGGTACATTGTGGCACGGAAGCGCGATAATGCATGCAGGTCGCTTCCCTCCCACGTCAGCCATCACCGCATAATACACTTCGTGCAACAGTTGGCGCGACCCAGACAAGGCGTGCCACTCGCTCGCCTATTTGCTGTACCGTACCGAGGACAATTTTTTTGTTCACGTCGGCGGGCTTGCACGTACCACTTGTGTGTCATCTCGAGGGGGTGATATTGGCTGTCCGAGAGTGACCAGGCCTTGGTGAACGGCACAGGAAGTTCAGGGGTTATGGTGCAGGAAGGCACAAAGAGGCAATCCCGCTGCTGCGCCCTACGTGGACTGCCCAACATGGCAAGTAAGTACACTCTCTTCTGTCACAATCGTGCGCGAACGGAACGAGTGCCACACACACCCCGGGAATAATGTTCAGCGTTTTCCGGTGGGAGTCGAGAGAGGGCGGGGATGGAGAGAAACAGAGCAAAAAGAAAATCACAGGGGAAAAAGAAAATAAAGACAAGGGAATAAACAAGAACAAGGAGAGCGAAGGCTACTTTAGAGACGATCATGACCCTCTGTGGCTTCGGAAGCCATCTTCCGCAGCCAGGGAACTGGAAAATAGCCGTCACTAGTGCGAGGCGCTGCCCACATTCCTCTTGCCCGGCGGCTTGACATGACGTTGGCATGACGGGTCTTTTTTCCCATATGTGGAGAATTTTGAGGTGATGAGAAAGTTGTCCTGCACACATCTGCTCCGTGGCACGGACAGGCTTGGCCACAGTCCTACTCCGTACGGAGCTCGGCGTGGAGGCTACGGGAGACTACTGCGGTTGTTTACCAAGGATGCCACACTCTGGAAGACTGTGCTTCCCCGGTAGTTGTCTGTCACATACGAAATCACTCACATGGCCACTCAGCACCCGCGTGTCACGTAGATGAGATGACGGAAACCAAGCCTCGACCTCCTGCCGTGCATGGCTTTACTCAAATGAAAGGAGAAATACTACGGAGTACCAATCAGTCAACTCACTGCTCCACCGAAAAGGGCCACGATGCCACTGACCTTGATGACAACTCTTTATCGACACCGGAATGACATGTTTCCTTTGGCCAGGAGCAATGACTCGAGGGTAAGCCGCACCCAGACGCGCGGCTCGCCGGTATCCCATAATATCGATGCATGAACCTCACTGTGGGGAGCTGGTCAGGCGAAAATGGGGTCTGGCGTCCCTGGCAGCACCTTCCCCAGATGAACGACGCGAAAGGGAACTGAAACATCTGAAAGAGGCCAATTTTGTGGTCCAAGCGCATGCCTACACGAGCCGTATGGAGGCGATGCGCATAAAAACTGGCGTTGAGCCGGCGGGACTTGTTTTGTGCGCTGGCTCACATCTGCTCGTGTCCACGAAAAAAAAAAAAAAAAGCATGTACGTAAAACGTCACGTCTTTCGCGTGGCCGGCATATCCATCCGGGTGGGATTTGGGAAGGGGCCGAGCACGGTCATTACCCAACTTATCACGGCCAAGCATAATCCCCCTCCCTCTGTCAAGGTTCAGGGAGGAGACGAGAATGACGTGACGCCGCGATAAAATGCTCTAGATTGACCGAGTCTGTGGTACGGTGTCTGTGCTGAAGGCGTGTAAGTCACTGCAAGCGAAGTCCGTCGCAAGGCACCCTGTCCCTGCGGTCTCGGTCAAGAAAACCAATTCACGCCCTGTTTCTGGTATACGTCCCAATTGTTCCATCCATATGTACTCCGAATGGAGAGAAGTCATGAAAGGAAGAAGTTCATTAGGTCCAGACCCAGAAATAGACATGCAGGGCAGTTGCCCCTCGTGTCCTTCACTTCCAAGGCCGCAACCAAGCGGCACCATCGCGACCAACAACTCGTCGCACGGAATAGCTTCCCAATCAGACGAAGACAATGCGCTCCGGGTCAAATCCCTGCTCTATTCATCCCAATAGTGGTGGGCGTTCCAGCAGACTCTAGGCGTGTGATACCACCTACCCACAACGAGTAGTGAGCAAGACATGAAGCCAAAAGTGTGGTGTGACGAGGATCATTCACTATCGAGGGCCGAATCAAATGAGAAGTAGGCCAAAAACAGATATTGGCAGTAACCCGCTGGCTTCATGCGACAGTACTGGTATTGACAAGTTGTGGCCACGAATGTGGGAAGGGGGGCCCAAGCGATGCGTCCAGTCAATACGTGCGCATCTTAAGCTTGGCGGAGAGAGGCATCGACATCGTTCCCCTGCGATGGGGCTTGTCTGTTCGCGCACCGAATTCTCCGTCGCGGATGCTTCATTTCGGACGTAGCACTTGCACCTGGCCGCCAGCTTTTGACGAAATTGGAGTAAAGTAGGTGTCAAAAGGGACGTCACATTATGAAACCTCATGGTGAAGTTGGGGGGTTGCGTGGCCTTTGACTAGTGCGTGCGAGGGCAACGCAGCATCTGACATATGGTAGTATTGAGTCTATTCAATGGCCATCGCACTACGACACGGATGTGCCCGTGAAGACAGTCCTCGGCCCGCACGCAGATCATTCAACTAATCCAAGAAGCATACATCCAAGAAACGCCGACGCCTGATGCTTCGGTGATGAGTAGGGTATCATTTCCGTGTAGATCCTGCTCTGCACTCCATGCACACAAAATATCATGGTGCCCGCCCGGGCGCCTTAATGGTAAATCTCCTCTCCCCAACGCCGCAGAGAAGCTTACGATCTGTGAGAGGGCGTGCTTTCATCAGTGCCGTTCCGTCCAGGAGATTGGTTCCTTTCGACATCGACGCTGATGCTGTTGTTCTTATGCTTATGCTTTCTGCTTCGAAAGAAGCTTCCAACCGTGTCGCTGAGACTTCGTGACCTCTTTCGCGTCGTGTCCTCTGCATTCGGATTCCCCTGTTCCAGCGTGGCTTCGGGTTCCGGAAGGTGGATCTCGGATCTAGGGAGCGGCACGTAGCCAGAGGGGTCGTCGTTCTCGTCCTCGTCTTTGTTGAAGAAGAGACTAGCTCTGATGCTGGACCGTATCCGTCTGAGCGATGAGCGGCGCCCAGAAGGACCCACGTATTCACGGAGAAAGGCGTCTTTCACTACCGTTGTGACGGTCGAGGAAAGCGGTGACGGGGAGATAAATGTTTTAGACCGGTGATTGCTAGCGGCACGCGAGACGCCAGAGCTGTGACGAGGGGTGACTGGACGGTCGACGGGGAAGACAGGTGTCGCAGCCGGATCACGCAAGGGGGTCGTGGCAGTGGATGTGCCTGGCGTAGATGCCACGGCGAACTCAGAGCCGGCCGACTCGATGAATGGCATTCGAAGACCACGTGGAGGCGATGCGGAGCTTTGCCAGGAATCTCGCCAAGGATTTTGCGGTCGCGGCGGTTCGGGCTCGATTCCAATGAGGTGTGGCGCGCTTGCTGATGCATGGTCGTGAACGGCCGCTTCATCTGGCCTTTTTCGTGATGTTTCTGCCCTGACCCTTCCTGCGAAACTAACCTTTGATACTCTGCTAGATCGACGAGATTCTGGCTTGGGCGTTTCTTGTTCCGACGTTGCAGGCGTTTCTGAATTCAACTCATGTCTGGTCAGACCT
The DNA here is from genome assembly GCA_030783925.1 of Aschersonia sp. MBC 735. Classification (NCBI taxonomy): domain Eukaryota; kingdom Fungi; phylum Ascomycota; class Sordariomycetes; order Hypocreales; family Clavicipitaceae; genus Aschersonia; species Aschersonia sp. MBC 735. The sequence goes on along the minus strand of JARJRV010000195.1, from coordinate 198,625 downwards.
ATGGTCTCCTCAACGCCGTCAACGTCAGATAAAAGGTCTTCCTCTTCGTCTTCGTCCTTATTCTGCCGACCACTCGTGATGAGGAAAACGCCGAAGAATGTGAGGAGACAACCACCCACAAAGTTTGCAGCTTGCTTCGGTGTGGTCTTTTCAAAATCACGATATAGAATGGCGCTCCCCAAGATGACACAGAGCGTAAACAGGACAAACTGTATGGGGATGACCTGGGTCGAGTCGAAACGCTGAAGCGCCCTGTTGACGTATCGGATCTGCATGATTGCCGTGATGAGAATGATGAAGATGAGCGCATATGTCACCGGGGTCGTGAAGGCCCTCCATAGAGTCGAGGACAGCATCGAGGACACACCCTTGGTCGCCAAGGCCGTATATCCGCCTGCGAAGAGAGAGAAAAAGAGGGACGTAAGTCAGCGTGTGTAAACGAGCTGTTCTTAAGTGTGAACTTACCAAAGAGTCCCACAAGGCCGAGATCTATGAGGATTGTGCGCTTGCCATACTTTTTGCTCGCCCACATCAAAATGACAATGAAGGAGACGGTGACGCCGAGATAAATCTCAAAACCAGTGGTTGTGATGGCATCCCAGACGTCATGAGGCTCCAGCTTCGTTTCTTCCTGCCTTGCACTGAGAACGACAGTGACAACTCCTGCCACGGCGATCAATACGCCCCAGAAGTCCCTTGCGCGAAATCGCTCGTGAAACATAACGGGAGCAATGATGCAGTTCGAAATCAGGGCCACAACACCCAGCGGCGATACGATGGATGCCGGAGCGAATCCATAAGCCAGAAAGTTGCCCATTTCTCCCAGTGTAATGAGAACCTGACCCAGCCACCAGTACGGTGACTTGAGATAAGTCGATGCGGCTTTCTCCGCCTCATCGTCGAGGACCAAGTCTGGATCGGAGCTGGAACTGGAACGAACTGATTCACGTGAGAGATTGGACCCAGCAGCTCCTCGGCGTCCATCTCTTGTACCATCGGTCGCGGAGGCGTGGCCGTTCGAGTCCTCCGGCATCGTTCCGTAAATGCCGCCGCTCTCGTTATTTGAAGCGCGCTTCATGGCTGCGCGCGCCCGACGGCGCGAACGAACGCGTTCCTTGTGCAGCCGCGTGTGCGCATATCTCTGAACATTGAGCGCCAAGGCTATCAGCACGTTTCCAATGATGGCGGTTACGATGCCTATCAGCGACGACCATTTTTCCAACACTTGTCCGGGGTCGGTCGGAATTCGCGTTTCGGTCGGCGCGGGCGACGTCGTGGTTGTGACGACCGTCTTGGACGACGACAGACCGGCTGAGAGAGTCTGCATCGCGGCAGTGCAGGCGTCGCAACCGGCAGACACGAGAGCTGCGAGCTGTCGAAAGCGGTGGTTGCCGGGCAAGGTGACGTTTAATGCGGCGAGGAATCCCGGGAAGCGAATGGCCCGAGTTTCGTCTGGGGCAGAAGGCCGTCAAAGGAATACCTGCGTGTCACGGGTTGCGTAGTATCATGGCATGAACGGGTCAAAACTTCACTCATCCTGCGAAACGAAACGATGAGTCAGCCTGTGCCGGCCAGATTCCCGTGGACATGGCAGAGATCCGTCATGATGGAACGGGTTGGCCGTTCGGTGTTTGATGCTGTCATTTCGCCAAGTAATGCATGGGAGGTACCTTGGACTCTCCTTTCTGCAGCGAGTCACTCGTTCAGCTGCTGTATCTGCTACCTCACTCAACGTCCGATGCAGGTCGCCCGGCCGCGGCTGTTGGTGGGTACAGCCTCGGATCCACCCGCCCTGTTTGCTTTTACGTATTGGCAACCACATGTGACGCAAGTGGGTGCACACACAAGCTTCATCTCCCCTTGACACTGTCATCCCGCGACTTCGCTGCGCTGACCCAGCCCGATGACACTCTAAGAATCGCGCAGATACCTGAGGAGACTTGTCAAGCTCTTCGCCCGTGCCAAGGACGAGTGCTGGAGATGGGACATCCGGATTTCACAGACCGCGGCTTCTGCAGCCTTCTTTCCACGACAACATCCCCATCTTACTCACCCGCGTCCCTCGGTCACTTACCACAGCCAGTCCCAAACGATATCCCTCGGGACCTAGACGCAACTATATTCACCTTCCAAGATGCCTTTGAGGATCTTCTGACCGTCTCCAACGGTGGGCCCTTGCCAGATATCAGAACTCGTCATCAACAACGGCAATTGCTACGGAACATGTTTCCTTCAGGAGAACCAAATTGGTTTTGGCTCCGCCGTCTAGAGGCTCACGGCCTCCTTCGCGCTCCTAGGCCGGGCCCCATTTTCAGGGTACTTGAGCCAAATTGGGCGCGACTGCATGAAGACCTCGAACGTGAGGCTGCTCAGACGTGGCATGGGGGTGACAGAGAGAAATCCAGTGATGTTTTCGAAGACATAGATAGGACTTTCGCGCAGCTAAATCGAGGCTTGTTCGGGAGCTCCCAGTCGGAGGCAATTGAAACGACCACACAATCACCGGCGGGGCATAATGGGGAACCTGATAGCTTCGACCAGCTATACTCAAAGGTATCGTCCCGCTTTGTAGAAGGCACGTCGACATGGGATTTATTTGTGAAATTGCTTGGGGGAGCTTCAGCGGAGTCCAACAAGAAGGTCGTAAGAAGTCAGGATGAGCACGTGGATGATCGTGGGTATCTGCACAAGGTCGTGACATACAAGACCCTCGATGATGAAGGTCATGAAATCGGCCGTGAAACAACTGTCGTTGTTCGTCCTATTGAGAAGCATCTGGACAACGAGCCTCAGGAAGCAGGAAATGACAACAAGCCCATGGAGAGCGAGGGAAGGGAAAAGGGATCGAGTTGGTTCTGGAAATGAGCGCAGTCACACATGTTGCACTGACAGTGGCCTGAGATTATTACCCTCGTGGACGCAATACTCTACTCATTGAAATCATTCGCCCCAGTTACTTTTAAAAGGATGATCATCATGTTTCAATGTGCTGCGAAAAGAAGAAGACTTTGTATTCCACCATATGCACGCTTTCTGATGTTCACATGTCGGGTTCTCCTCAATTCTAATGTGCAGTCTATCGCACACGCAAGCTAGGCAGGAACAGTGCCTGTAGCCCCCATGATATACCTACCCCTTTCAACAACACTGCTCAGACCTATCTTCACACTGTCCGAAGGTGTAACACGAGTCTTATCTACCCTCTCGCCTTGGCCTTCTTTTTTCTCATCAACCGTTTCCGAGCGATAAGTTTATGCTTCACAATTGTATCTCTGCTATCTGTAGCCTCGGCAACGACATCGCCAGGGGTAGGGACTTCTTTGTTGCTTTCTTTGTTTTTCGTACCACGCTGTGTCTTCTGCGACTCGCTGCCCGGGCCCGAATTTGCCTCATTGCGTCCCCGGGCCGCCTGTAAGGATTTCTCTTCGGCCGCACGTCTTCTCTGCACAACATTGGCATTCTCGATGGAGAACTCCGCGACAAGACGTTGATTCTTGCCGTTCTCATTTTGCAGCTGATGGCCATTCAGCCAGCGCAGACCCATGAGCGCCCAATGATGCGATGTATACTCAATGAAGCCGTAGCCACGGCTCTTGCCAGCACCACTCCTTTCGTCAACCTTGGAGCCTTGATTGGTCTCAAAGACAATCTTGGCCTGTCGTACAATGCCTTTGCCTTTGAGTTTACGCTGTCGTTCTTTTTCTTTGGCATCTTTGCCGTCTCGTGCATTCTCCTCCTTAGAAAGCGGCTGCCGCCGCCCTTCTTTGACATCGCTGGCGAAGCCTACTACGGCCTTGCGGGCCAACTCCTTGAGCTCTTTGGAACCAATATTGCGAGGGATGTTTCTCAAAGCCAGTCGGGTCAAGCTGAGGTGCAAGCTAGGGTTGCTTTGAATGAGCTTTTTTCGTTCTGCAGCGCTCGCCTGTCGCATCTGGATCTCTGATGGGGTGAGCAGATTATACAAAGGAGAGCCACGTCCAATAGCGCCCTCCGACAAAAGATAGAGCCTGCGCTTATCTTTGTCTCTGCGTTTGGCTAGCGAGTTATGAGCCAGGTCCGTCGCTTCTGCCTTCGTCACGGCTTTGACCACTTGTAGAAGACGCCCATCAAGAGTATACCTGCCTGTAGGATCGGCGTCTTCGTCCAACAGGAGGGATGGCTTTGCGTCTGTAGCAGAGTGGCCTTGCCGAGGTGCGTTTTTGATGCACTCTATAGCCACAAATTCGCGTACGAAGCACACGAAGCCAGTCCCGGTAGGCTTCTCGGTGACCTTGTCAATCACAACACGCGCGTAACGTACTGCTCCAAACCGTGAAAACATTTTTTTCAGCTGCTCGTCTGTCGTAGTGAAAGGGACATTGCGGACAAAGACGGTAGATGCGTTGTCGCTTTTCTGTGCGGCTTGTGCTTTTGGCTTGCTCTTCCTCTCAGAGTCTACCTTTTCCTCGTCACTGTCCTCATCGTCTTCCCCGTCTTCATCTTCCTCGTCTTCATCCTCCATCTGCTGCATATGATTTTTCATAAAATTCTCGAGGTCGGCATCGAGTTCGCTTTTAGGCAACGAATCCTCCTTCTCGACGTCACCATTATTCGAAGAATCGTTGCGCGCGGACTGAGGCGGGGATGCCGTGCTGTGACCTTCGTCTTGAGACCCAACATCTTCGTCGTCTTGAGACCTAACATGTTCATCGTCTTGATCCTCTTCCTGCTGCTGATGCTGTTCCCAGGTAGCTTTGTCAACAGCCCAGTCAACAGCCAAAGTACGCCCGTCGATTTCTCTGCCGTTGACGCCCTCTAATGCTTTTTCTGCATTTTTTCTGCCACGAATGGTGACGAATCCGAATCCCCGAAGTTTTCCCTTTGTCTGGGGCAAGTCGGCAAATTTGACCTTTCCGTACGACCTGAAGAGGTGCGACAACTGCTCAGACGTTTTGATGCTCCATGGTAGATTCCGCACAATGAGCTTCGGGGGCTGTTGTGGCTCTTGCCGCCCACGCTTTGGAGTCTCGTCGGTAGCCTCGCCGGTCTCTTTACGCTTTCGAGGCTCTGCAATGTCGATGCGAATTTTCTTGCCATTCCACTCAGTCTTGTCCAATGTCTTCTTCGCCGCTGCTGCGTCATCCGGATCTGCCAAGGTGACAAAGCCATAACCTCTTGATACTTTAGTCTTTTGGTCAAGGACGACGACTGCATGCTTTACGGGGAAATGCTCAGAGAAAAAATTTGCTAGGGCATCATCTGTGACATCCGTGGGAATGGAGCGGACGAAGAGAGATCTGCGCTCCTCAACTCGTGTCTTTTTCGTCTTCCGTGGCGTTTCAATTCCCGTGTCCTCGGTGGTGGTAGGTGCAATATCCTCTACTTCTGACCTATGTCTTTTGCGGCTCGTAGAGACCCCAGAATGACTCATCGTCGTCAAATACTGATGAGGATGTCCAATTCTGCGCGGTAATTGATCCTGTATTGAGCGACGAAATCGGGGAATTGGAAGTGTCGGATTAACCCTCGCCGTTGCGGCTCATCGAGAAAAAAAAAAGTTAGGAAATAAGAGATAAAGCTCCAACCTTATCGCACGTGATGGCGGGGGACTGGAGTCTGCGGTTGCAGACGCTAGCTGTATTGGGAGTATTGTTGACTTTCAATACGGTCGCTTAGTCCGACGCGATCAACCCAAACAACCTCCAATTTTCAATTTCAATTACATCGCCAGAGGAGAGGACCGGTCTGTCGGAAAGTTCACGCATCGACGCGCGGCCTGCATAGCATCCTTTTTCTTCCGAGGGAAGATGCCTTCCCAAGTCTCTTCGCGCTCTGGCAGGAGGTCGACTGCCGTGACAAAAAAGCAGTCGACGGCGACGCTGAACTCTCGCGCATCCGCTGCGTCGCGTGTTTCGTCAGCTGCGGTAGAATATGTCGATACCCCGGATAGCGCACTGCGAGCGCAAATTTGCGCAATATTCCACGATGCTCAGCGCACCACTGCAACCCATCGCAAACTCGCGGTCAACCTACGCAAGATCCACGAATCCTGTTGTCACGAGCCGACGAATGTTTCCGCCACTGGGTCAAGCGACACCGACGAGACAGCCTTCAATAGGGAGTTTGCTCGGTGTGTACTGAGGATCATGCCGGTTAGAAAGTCAGAAAGCGCGGGCGAGAAATGCATAAGATTCGTTGCCTTCTACCTCAAACATGCGCACGAAAAAGACAATGAAGCCTTGGACAACGTGGAAGCAGACAACAGCCTCATGCCAGAAACACCCAGTTCAAGATTGACTTCGGAAATATTAGAGGCAGCCCTGCCACTCATGATGTCCAAGGACAAATTTGTTCGGTTCCGGTCGACTCAGCTGATATCGCAAATCATCAACTCATTGGATGCCTTGGATGACGAACTGTTCCAGAAGCTTCGACACGGACTGCTCAAACGCATTCGAGACAAAGAAGCCATGGTTCGCTCACAGGCTGTGCTTGGCCTTGGTCGCCTGGCAGGCAATCAGAGCGAAGGCTGCACAGACTCGGAAGATAGCGACACCGATCAGGGTACGGATCTACTGGGCAAGCTGTTGGAGGTGATGCAAAATGACCCCAGTGCAGAAGTCAGACGCTCATTGCTTGTGAATCTACCCATTCTTCCCAATACTTTGCCATTCTTGCTCGAAAGAGCCCGAGACCAGGATCCCGCCACGCGTAGGGCGGTGTACTCTCGTCTTTTACCGGCCTTGGGCGACTTTCGGCATCTTTCACTCTCAATGAGAGAAAAGCTCTTGAGGTGGGGTCTGCGCGATCGAGATGAGAACGTTCGAAAAGCGGCAGGTAGACTCTTCAGAGAGAGGTGGATTGCGGACTGTGCTGGCGTCTCTCAGCAAGAGGAAGATGCTCCGGTCGAGGCAATACAGGCCGTCAATTTCGATGGTTTACTCGAGCTTCTTGAGCGCATCGATGTCATCAACTCCGGTGTCGAGCAAGGCGTCGCCCTGGAAGCAATGAAGGGCTTCTGGGAGGGGCGACCTGACTACCGCGAAGCTGTGATAATGGACGATCATTTTTGGGAAACCCTCTCGGCTGAGTCAGTATTCATTGCCAGAAGTTTCAATGAATTCTGCCGAACCGAAGGCAATGGCAGATACGAGTCGCTCGTGGAGGAGAAGCTTCCCGAAGTGACGAAGCTTGCCTTCTATCTGGAACGATACATGCAGGTTCTTGTTGAAGCTCTCCAGCGCGCTAATGAGCAAGGAGTTGAAGAGGAGGATGAGGAACAACAGACTGTGGAGCAGGAGTTCATCGTGGAGCAAATGCTTCACATTGCACTAACGCTCGATTATTCGGACGAAGTCGGTCGGAGGAAGATGTTCACTCTGCTACGACAGTCGTTATCGGTGCCGGAGCTGCCGGATGAGATCACGAAGCTGATGGTGGAGGTTCTGCACTACATCTGCTCGCCTGATGCTGCCGGCGAACGTGAATTCTGCAGCGTCGTGCTAGAATCTGTCGCAGACGTGCACGACACCATCGTTGATGATCCGCCGGCTGACGATATCGACGACAGTTTTCACTCTGCTCGATCCGAAGTTAGTACAGGGAGCACAGCAGCAAACGAAAGTAGGCGAGGCAAGACTGCAGACCTTACTGAAGAAGATGCACGGGACAAGGCTGTTAGAGAGATCGTTGTCAACATGAAGTGCCTGCACATCGTCCAGTGTATGCTGACGCACGTGGCTGGCAGCCTGAAGGACAACGCCGATCTAGTTTCCATGCTCAACAATCTTGTGGTGCCGGCCGTGCGCAGCCACGAGGCGCCCGTCCGAGAGAGAGGCCTCGTATGTCTAGGCCTCTGTGCCCTACTTGACCGGTCTCTGGCGGAGGAGAACCTAGGATTGTTCATGCACTTCTTCAGCAAGGGCCACACGGCACTGCAGATCACAGCCCTGCACATATTGACAGACATTCTGAACGTGCACGGCTATCAGCTCATGTCGTCCACACCAGGCCTGCTCAAAGTCTACGTCAAGGCCGTCAAGGGTGGCGCGAAAGCGCCCGAAGTGCAGGCCGTGGCCGTCGTGGCCGCGTCCAAGCTGCTGCTCGGCCGAGTCGTGAATGAGGAAGAAGCCTGCGAGGAGCTTCTCAAGGCCCTGGTCATTGCGTACTTTGACCCGTCGTCCGCCGCGAACCAGCCTGTCCGCCAAGCGCTGAACTACTTCCTGCCCGTCTTCTGCTACTCCCGGTCAGCCAACCAGGACCTGATGCGGGCCATCGCCTTGCCTGCTTTACATTCCCTCTTGAATCTACGAGAGGGTCTGGAAGACGACGACGTTGACGTCGGAGAAGACATGGTCAGCATGCCCTCCATCGGCGCTTGTCTGGTGGATTGGACCGATCCCCGAAAATGCTACACGCCAGGCCTATCCCTAGACTCTGAGAAGAAAAATGTCAATGGCGATGTCCACCTCGAATTCGGGCAAGACATATTGGAGAAACTGCGCAGCAACGTCAACAGTGAGTCTCCCCGTTACCGCTTCGTGAAGAACAATAAAGAAGTAATTACTGACCAAGCCCCTTTCTTCCTACAGAGGAGGAAAAGAAACTCGTGGCCGGGTTGCTGGGCAAGCTGCACGTCTCGCCAGGGTCGTCGGAGAGCAAGATCCGCGACCTTTACGCCGACGTCAGCGATGCTGTTGACGACGGACTCGTCAGCGATGCTACTAGCCGTAACGCCCTGTACAAGATCCATGTCAGTCTGGGCAAAATCGTCAATGGGCTTGATGAGCAGCACTTGGGTAATAGACGGACAAGTCGCAGCGTGTCGGTCATGGTTGAGCTCCATCCTGCCGAGGACGAAAGGACGGTCCTGGAAGAGCCGGACATTAAGGAGGAAGATGCAGAAGATGGTACACTCGTGCTCAAAGAAGAAGGGAAGGGGTCAGTGGTGGTGGATATGCCGTCAGATAATGAGGACACAAAGATGCATGGCTTTTAGTGCATGGCGGCGTGGGAAGATCTTGGGCAAATATCATGTGTTCGTAAGAGCATTATTTGGTTCTCGGAGGAGCGGGCGCTTGGGTCTATTTTGTTGAAACACCTACCATTTCGATTTTTCTATGATACACAACGGCCAAGGTCGGATTCCCCAGCAATGTGCCCGCCAATACATCAAGCAAGGTGGAATGATGGCGAGTCGCCTGGGAAAACTTCACTTCGTGCCCAGCTTGAAAAGAAGGCTGCCCAAACCAACATTGATGATGAGGTGTTGCGCAAGTGCCCATGCCATACAGTACAAATATTTGGGCGAGAAGACAGTCCAGACGAAGAGATGTGTTCTCAATGCGAAACAAGCGGCCATGACGAACGTAACGCTTGTTGTCGTAAAGGCTGTTAACATGGCCAGGTGACGACAGAGCACGCCTTGTTGGCCCTGATGATGCTTCTCGATGAGCAAGAGATTGGTGGCGAAGACCCAAAATATTGGACCTGCCCAGTTGCTCACAAAAATGAGAAACCCTACAGCAACGACATTGAAGTCGCTGACGCCGTTGTAGGCACTCGATAATTCCACGGAAGAGATGGCATTGGAGCCACCGAAGGCGAAAAAGGAGGCATATTGGAGTAAAATCGACGTGGTCGTCAATTCCGTGACAGTGAGACGTCCCGGCTGCAGGAGGTGCGAGAGCAGTGACGAGAGCAGCAGCAAAGGAGCATTTGTAGCGCGAGACTGTGTCATTGCTAGAATCGTGTACGCGTGGTACATTATCCTGGCTGTTGTCATACTCCTGTCAGCTCTCACAAACAGACTCACGGCTCAACGGCTTAGTCGTGCGGAAGTGTACTCACAAGACGCCCGGGCTTTGGGCCCCCCGTTCCGAGCTTGAAACACGGCGTAGAGGAGCGCTACGAGGAGCGTCGCGAAAACGAGTCGTGCTCGAAAAAGTAACGATGGGCCTTCGATTGCGTCATTTACTCTCTTCACGATGCCCGTGACGAGCTCTGGAGCGTCCTCGGCCGTGAAGGCCAGTCTGAAGGCAAAGGCGGAAGACGCAAGGACGGAAACCATCAAAGCTTTTGCCACATATGGCAGACCATACATATTGGACATAAGCTGAAGACAAGTCGTCGCGCAACATATAACAATCAGACTCCAGAGCACCGGTGGGTTAGGAACGATGAATGTCTTGACAATATCGGGTTCGCCTGCAAACTTTTGGCCAGTCTGATTCCAGCCCCGCAAGATTCGAAGAATGAGAAGACACGACAAATAGACAGTGACTCTGGAAGTCACACTGCCTCCGCTGTCGTGCGTCAGGCATATGAAGTAAGACTAAGAAGAGGGGGCAACAAGAGGAACTTACTTTCGGATCTGGCCAACTCCAAGGTAAGCGAACCAGAGCATTGTGGCCCAGTACCAGAAATGGTGTTCTTCTTCGACATAGCTGCTGGCAAACATCATGGCGCCATAGGACACAGTGATAACCATAAACGGCAGAATACTTTCATCGTCCTTCTTACATCGGAGCATCCCTGCGGTGGCGAGAAGCGCCGCTGCAGCGGCCAGACCTTGTCCCAACACCAACTTGGGAACGTCGTAGTTAGACGCCAAGCTGCTGACCAAGTCCTGGGCTTTTCGGAGCCAGCGCAACATATCGGAAAGCCAAGCCTGGTCCAACTCGGAGGCATTGAGGATGCTTTCGCCTCTCGTTTGGAGTTGCTGCCATTCACAAGCGAGAATATCGATATCCGTAGCCTCCGAGGCGCAAGGGTGATTCCCGGCGTATTCTTTGCTAAACAGCTCGGCTCCGAAAGTGGCAATGACAATGTCAAGTATTTGCTTAGCATTCTGAATAAGGATCTGAATCTGATGTTTTGTCGTTGGCCAGAAAGGCAGAAATTCAGGAATGAATGCGCCCAGATTATTCCTGGAGATGGGAAGGCCAAGCAAGGCAGCTATTGTCGGCGTGATATCAGATTGCTCAACAGTAGTATAATAGTCAAAATCTCGGGCAGGTTCTATCGGAGCCTGAAGTTTTGGCACTCTGCCCCCGAGCTTCGGGGACATGAAAACGAGTGCAGGTGATGTTTCTCCGGGCGACGACGCCCCGTGATTTCCAGCATCGTTCATGCCATGATCTCCGCACAGCACGAACAAAGTCGATGCTAGATGGTCTCTCGACTCTATGGCCGAATAAATGTCCCGGACAATTCCGTCCATTTCCTGTTGTTTTGGCACCATGTTATTGCTGCGAGTTGTCAGACTTGAATATTCTCCGCTTGTCCTTTTGGGGGGAGGGGGGTTCAGTCTCAGCTTCTACCTTCGGGGGCCGGATTTATGGCCTATATGATCCAATCCCAAGAAATGAAGCACCATCAGGCTCCAGTCTTGGTGATCCAGTTCCGGAGCGACGTTTCTTGTCACGTTGTTGTCCACTTCGGTAAAGTCCTACTTACGTTGTCAGTAAGGGGGCTACCCAGTGAAGATGGGAGCTCACTGATCGACCTACGGAGACGAAGAAGCTTGTAGTGCCATCATATCGATCAAATACTCCCGGAAAAAGTCTAAGCCATGTATCGTCGCCGAACATGAGCAACTTCCCCTTTCCGGCAACGCGCATCTGGGCGAGCCATGTATCTTGGGCAGCCAGAGTAGACGACGTGTCGGCTTCGTCGAAGTTCAGGATGAGATCGACGAAGGAAGGAATCGATCCAGTAGTCATAGCCTTGAGTCTCGGCATTGTGACTGTTGGCGAACGAGCATTCGCGGTGAAGGGAACTGCTACGCCATCTCGAATGAGACTGGGCCCATGGTAAGCTGGACGGACACTTTCGGCCGTGGCCTGGACGTTTCCATTTTCTGCAATCACCTTTGGGTAAAACCGAAACCAGACTGGTTTGAGAAGACAAAGTCGCTGCGAAAGAGTCAACCAACGCTGTACGCGCGCTCGAGCCGCGTGACCGCTCACCTCCTCAGGGCGTCCACGACCATGAAGATGAGCTTGTCGAAAGGCACATCAGGTGCGGCTTCTGCTTGTGGCACATCATGTTTGGCTAGCCCCGGAAGAAATGGTTTGTACGGGAAGAAGCCAATGGCAAACACAGCAATTGCCAATGGAACCAAAATATTGGCGATTGCGAGACAGGAGGCGGCAGATTGAACCCTCCATGCTCTGGTCATGCCTACTTGCTACGCAGGACGCGCCCGTCCAACGAGAGGAGAAATGAAGACGACACTCCCATTGGGCGGCAGTAAATGCATAGAAGAATCGGTCTCACGCTTTTCAACGCTGTGCATTGACTGTGTTCTGTGCTCTTTGCACATTTGAGCGAGGGTGAATTCTTCAACAGCTCGTCGGGCCGTTGGCAGAAAGGTGTTGTCTTGAGGCCAAGGCTGAAGGAGCAAGGGGTACCCACACACCAGGACTGCGCCACAGCAATTCTTATTTAACAACCAGGTCCGGCAGAAAGAGACAGTAACCACTCAACCACCAACCAAATAGCGCTGATACGAACTTATCCGAGTGGATCAACCCAATGAATCCCTGGGCCACCGGCGTACTGTCGCAAATCGCCTCGAGTTTCCAACACGCCTATGAAAGACAATACATCACGTTTCTCTGTGGGCTTCGGTGCTCGCTCAGTGCATGGCTTCGTTAGATATTCATTCTCCGCGTGCGAAATACAATGTGCGTCACTTGTTGGACTTGCTCTTTTTCCTAGAACCTGCCCTGTCACCGTATTTGGGGAAAACAATGCTGGACTTCTTCTGCTTCCTTCTCTCAGATCGTCTTTTCTCAATGCGCGACCTATTTTGCTTCACGTCGACTTCCATGGCTACGCAATGGTCATGTTAGCACGGGCGCGACGATGTTGCCTTGTACAGGCGAGGGTTCACAGTTGAGAACAGGCTCCATACCGTTTTCATCCGCAACTTCAGTGTTCGCCGTTGCGTCGGCGATGCCGCCCTCGCTGTTCACGGCTGCTTGTTTTTGGAGCGTCAGTCAGCACGAGTCCTCCACGCACTCCTGTTATCTGAAGACGGGTACAGGCGAAGATGGCACACCTTCCATGTTCACGTCCGAAGACTCTGGTTTGGGCTGCCTGGCCAGTTCCATAAGCTTCTTCGACAAGCGTTCATTGCGAGCAAGCTCGACCGGGCTGAACACGCTGGCATATTTGCGTCTGTTGTTGTTTTTTATTCGACTCGAGCGGGCGCTTTTGGCCATTGTGTGATGTTGTACGGTCTGTACGGTCTGTAAGTGGAAGTCTCGGGTTTCCTGTGCGTAATGTCGAGAGAAAAGACGACAACATGGAGATTCAAAGCCAACCGACACTTTTTCTGTCGCGCGAAAAAATAACCCCACCGTCAGGGAAAACCGAGGCACACCACCAGCCAGGCGGTGCCGCTGATTGCGCATGTATGTGGCTGGTGGCCCAGGCCTGGTCCTACATTGGCGCGGCGGCACTGGCTGGCAGCTGCCGTGCAGCCGGCTTAGGTGCAAGGCTACCTGTGACCCACTGTTTCTTGGAAAATTACACGGCCGGTGATGCAATTGGCTTTTTGCCATTTGCTTTATCTACCTCGAGTATTTTGGGACTCGACTTCTGCGCCCAAAGACCAACCGCATGCCGCTCATTACTCTGCCCCGGTGAATATGAGCCGCATGAGGCCATCTCCGTACGGGCCAGCTCATCCTCTAGCAGATTGACATTTGAACAACAAAGAAAGAAAGAAAGCAGCAGCTTTTCCCCTCCGTGTTGGGCTCGCATCTCAGGCGTCCCCGCCGCCAAGGCGAAGCGGCCCTGGCGACAGTTGCTCATCACACGAACATCGAGCATCAGAGCCGACGAGACCGATTATTGCAGGTGGCGTCGCTGGGTAACCGCCAACAAAAAGCCCTAGCATACGGCGTCACCGTTTTCACCCGAATCTGCCGACCTTTTGTTGCCCATCGACAAAACGCCGTGGCCATTTCCTTCTTGATTACCTGACTGCCCAGCCAAACATGGCGTCGAACAACTCTGCCATCCCGAGGCAGGAGGTGTCGGCGCTGTTACGCCAGGTCCAGGGCAATCAAATGTACAATCGACAATTGTCAATGGTGTGTCAGGTCAATGGCCTCAAGAGCACTGGCGTCAAAGCCGAGCTGCAACGTCGTATTATTGACCGTGAGCGGCCCTCTCTCGCCCATGAGCCTCAGATCAGAAGCGTGTCGCCCATGCCGCCTCCTTCGTCGAGAGGCTTCTGTTGTCAATGCCGTCTCTAATTTTGAACAACTGTCAGTCATTCAAGAAACCGTCAACGCAAACGACGTGTCCCGATTTCAACAGGTTCGACAAAGCATCGTGAATGCCGGTACGCAGCGATCAAGTCCGCTGTCAAAACCAACAGTCTCGCGAAACAACTTGAACACAATGCCACCTACACAATTCACGCCGCCTATGGCCCCCTTCAAAGCCGGTACGACCGTGCATCAACAGCGAGACTATCAAGGAAACTCGACAGTGCCCAATGGACGACCCTTGAATGGCCTGATCCCTGCTTCAAATTACATAAATTTTCACCCCAGTCCGTTTTATCGCATAGAGGTCGCCGTCAGCTCTCTGCGCACGTGCGATGGTGAGCTCAAAGTCGCCGATTTTAGTCAAAAAGAGAGCAATGCTGACCCAAATCGGTCTGAGGCAGTAATGGCTCAACATAGGAACTCAGTCACTATAGCTCTGAAATTGAGCGACCAACCGGCCTTGCAGCAATGTCTGCTTGAGAAACATTATCGAGTCATGGTGTTCTGCGCGAGCGAACTCAATGGCGTGCAGAACATTTCATTTCCTCATCAGTCAGAACTGAGGGTAAATACTGCCGAGATTAAAGCGAATCTTCGTGGGTTGAAGAACAAACCCGGGTCTACGAGACCGGTTGACATCACCGACGCACTTCGCTTACGACAAAATAATTATGTCAATAACGTAGAGTTTACATATGCTCTCACAAATAAGGCAAGCAATTTCCTGCCCATCGACTCATCCTCCCTGCGTCGCCCTACATCGTCATTCTGGGCCGGCAGCTGATGTCCAAGGACAGAAATACTACCTTATTGTCAATCTCTGCCGAGCGACGACAGTACCTGAACTGGTAACCATCATTTCGACACGTCGAAGGATTCCTCAAGAATCTGTAGTTGCTGAACGTGCGTTGACAATGACCGGACAACCCTGCAAGCGAGCGCTGACAGGTGGTGAACAGTAAACAAAAAGGCACAAGACTCGGATGTTGTGGCAACCTCACAAGTCTTGTCACTGAAATGTCCTCTCACGTATATGCGGTTAGACGTTCCTTGCCGGAGCCTGAGCTGTACCCATATCCAGTGCTTTGATGCGACATCATATCTCCAACTTCAGGAACAAGGTCCACAGTGGCTGTGTCCCATCTGCAACAAATCGGCGCCCTTTGAACAACTGGCAGTAGATGAGTAGGCATTCCAAATTCTTTTCTGCGTCAACCAGGTACATACTGATGATGTCACTCAGATATGTTCGAGATATCTTGACAAACACGTCGAAAGATCTGGAAAGTGTGACCATCGAGCCGAATGGCCGGTGGAGGACAAAAGAGGAGCAGAACGAGAGCACATATCCACCCAATGGCACTTCTTGGGACGATGATGACGATGACGATTTGGAGATCTCAGAAATCAGCGTCGTCGGCCGCCGTCTTGAGACGCCCAAAACTTGCACTCCAGTCACCGGCACGCCAATTTCGGCAGGAAGGGACAGTTCTGCGAGTGCGCCGCGAGGTGCTGCCACGTATAGCGCCAAGCGTCCTGCCTCGGCGGTAATTGATCTTACATTGTCTTCCGATGACGAGGCTCCCGTCAGGCCACAAAAGAAGCGGAACACCTCTTCAAATGACTATGCAGACTCGTCGGATAGATTCCTATGGGGCGAGTCCTCCCACAGCTATGCCTCATGAAGCAATTCGAGCAATGTCGGTCGGGAGCTGGCGGACTGGAACATCAATGATTATAATGACTTATGGCATGTGTCCATTGCGACAACTGCCAACGAAGCAGTCGCCTCATCAAAAATGCACAGCGCGATTCTCACGTTTCTCACTATCTCTTTTGTCTGGCATTTTGGCATACGTGCAACGGCGTTCAGGGCGGCCGAGGCGAGCATAAATGCCCCAGGGGATGGAGTCGGCCACGTTATGCCTAGACGTGCTTCTACCGGGCGTGGCCGTGTATATATGCTCTAATGAGGCTGCGTTGTTTGCTGCCCATATATTGCAATCCGGAATACTTTGAATTGCAATATGCTGATGGTCGAACGAGTGACACATTTGAGTATGCCGCCATTGTGTGTCCCATTTCCACGGGCTTCTTGCTGCTCCAGTCGTCTATTCGCAAGTGCACGTGGCGATAAAACCCCACGATATTGCTGCCATGGCTTTGCGACTCTATACGTCGGGCAGTCAAGAGCAGGCAAGAAGGTCTTGAGCTGAGCGCATCGTCCCAACGTAATGAGCGCGGGATTGAATACGCATTGCTGGGCCCGGGACTATGCGGACGAGCGAATGGCCCACGAGTATGATCAAGGCCAAGACATCCCATGCCATGGGTATCATGGCCGCTGGGAAAAGATTGATCCAGGCACATCACATTCATCGTGGCACTGATGCCTTCATTTTCAGCTTGCGATGCTTTCTCTCGGTATGGGAAACAACAGGCTCGTAGCATGCACATCAATTCGTCTATTCACAAGACCTGGTGGCTACAAGACCACCCAAACACGAATGCAGCTACATAGCAACAAACAAGACCAAATTTTCTACTTCTATCGCCTGCAAGCCCGAGTCGACTTAACCCAAGCGCATGTATTCCAAATCGTACGGCGACCCACGCCCCCCTTCTCTAATGTTTTCCAGAGCCGGCAATGCAGAACCCAAGCAAAGCTCAAAACTGCCCGATATGAGGGCCCCCGAAGAAAGAATACACGATGCAGGTCCAAGAACGCCGCAGTTGGCCAGACTTTGAGGCAAGATGTGGCCGAAATGTCTGACGGAAGTTTCATGAAAGACGTTGCTTTACATTGTGATGGAAAGAAAACGGATAGTAGAACAGTGGAAGGAAAGCCATGCCAATGTGTTTGAGAAGGATAAGAAAAATTGAAGGCACGGGGGAGGGCAAAGAGAGAAACAACAGGGGACACCGAGTGACCATTCGTGATTAGCTCGTCTTAAGCCCTTCGCCGCGTCTTCATTGGGCCGCGAATCGCCTCAGTCTGCGCCTCACGCTTCCTCGATTGTTTCCTGGCTCGAGGTGGCGGTGGCGGATTAGAATGCAAATGCCCCAGCTCCTCAAGAGCCATTGTATTCTCCCATTGCAAACACCGATAATTGGGCGGATCAGGCGTCTTTTCTCGAAACCGTGAACTCGTTCGCTTCGACGCCTGTTCTGCCTTCCCGTCCTTGTCGTCCTTGCCGCCGCCAGAATCCAGATACGTTTTCCTATTCTCCATATGTTTGACAATTCTGTCTTTGAAAATAACGAGTTCTTTGCGTAGCTTCAGCTCATTGAAGCCTCGAGGATCCAACCACTTGATCAAAGCCACCACATCTTCCGGCTCCGATATGTAGCCCCATTGTCTCGCTGTAAAGACACTCGTTCCGTTCTCCTCCGTGGTCTTCCGCTCCGATACTGTCATATTGAACTTAGCCCTGTACTCGTCCTGCAGTTCCAGAGGGCCATCGATGTAGCCTTCTCTTTCCATATCGTCGGGCCCTTGCACCCATATGCACCCATTGGCGTAGTCGGCATGCGCTGTCGAGCTCGTAGGAAGGCCTCCATATGGCATGCCGTTCCTCTCAAACCAGTAGTATCGATTCCAGAATCGATCTTTGCCCAAAACCCGTGTTCGCGGACAATCGGCTTCGCGCAGATCATTCTCGATAACGGCAACCTCATCTTCGCACTCCCGAATTACTTTCATCTTTTTCTCAATTTCCTTCAGTATCTTGTCATACTGCTTCTGTTGGGGCGTCGTCAATTTAACAGACGATTTTTGTGACTTGTCCTTGGCTTTCTGGTCCCCTTTTGCACTTGGCTCCCTGCTCGGCTCTGCTTCCATCTTCTTCCTCTTCTGTTTCACCGGAGGGGAGCGGCCTTTTCGTTTGACGTTTATTTGGCTAGACTCTTCGTCACTGCCTGGTGAGTCATCGTCTTTATCAAGTAACGAATCATCAACGCCTGTCGTCTTGGCGTCCTCTGCCTCTTTGCTCGCACTGGTACCGGCATCATCGACCGGATCGGCGTCGGGTACCAACTCTCTGCGCCGTTCATTGAGCACGCGGAGGTCTTCCATGCTGCCACGTGCGTCATGCGATGTTAGCCATATGCTACCTGAGTTTTCCTGGTCGAAAGCCCGGCAGACATCGTAACTTACGCTTGTTTCTTTTGTCTTTGCCATTCAATCCTGTCTTTGCGATACTTGGTCATGGTTTCGCTGCAATCCTCCATGTAGCCGCGAACGGCTTTGGTCTGCATCGTGAGCAGGCAAATGATCTGCAGCGCTTCAAACCGATAGTTGATGTCGAGTTCGGCGTACATCTCCTGCACTAGTTCTCTGGTGGGTTCCATATCTGGAAGTACAAGCTGTTGTAGAAGCTCCTCGCACGCCTTCTTGTGTCGGTCGTCCTTGGACAACTGGTGGAGTAGGCCGACCATGATTCTCTGCCATCCTCCGTTCGAGAAGTCACGTTTGCGGAGATGATCGACCCAGTCGAATTCTCTCATCAGTTCTTCGGCTCGATTACGAGATTCTTGCTCTGCTCGCAGCTCTTCCCTCTCCGCAGCGGCAGCCTCTGCGGCCAATCTCTCAGCCTCCAGTTTGGCCAAACTGCTCCTCGTGGCCCGCCTCTTTGGCTTCGTTTCCAATTCCGGTGTCTGCTGCCGATCTCGAGCCTCTTCGCTTCCCTCTTCGTCTCCTGCATCGTCGTCTTCACTGTCTTCGTCCTCCAATTCCGGTAGAGTGATGCGAACTTTCCCTCCGTCTTTTTCAGCGTCGACCAATATTTTCAGTACCGAGCAATGTATCTCGTCGAAAAGCTGAACTGGTGTTTCTGTCGATGCTACCGTCATGGTTTCGACGAAATCATCGAACGTGAAAGAATCGAGCTTGAAAATTTCACAATAGACATTCAAAGTGTCCCACGTCTCCAAGATTGCACCAACTGTGGCCATTTCGATTTTGTCATGAATCGGACTGAAATTGTCCGCTTCAAGCTCAGTCGTCGTGGGAGGATCGCAGCACATGAACTTGAGACGAGGACGGAAGCTCCCCTCCTTGGGTGGCAGGGCCAAGTCCTCGATAGGATATTTGATTGGGGGCGGAGGTGGTGTCAACTCACGAAGTTGACGAGCGACTTGCCCCGAACCATTCACACCATTAGCAGTAGACTGCTCCATTTTTGAAGCAGATTTCCCTTTGGAATGTTTCACTGCTGGCTTCAGCTCCGGCAGGCGCATGGGACTTGAGGATGTGTTCCCGTTTGATTCATGTGAATGTGCACGTTTCTGGGCTTGAAGCTGTTTACGCTCCATCAGCTTCGTGTCGTGACGTAAATGAGGCGGAACTCTTATATCAATGTGGTATGCATTAGCGCAGTCATGCTTCACCAGCCAGGGAGCTCCGGTCCAAGCTTCCCGAATTACCGTTTTCTTGATAAAGGAGCGAAGCATGGCCTTCGTGAACACCCCTCGATCACGACAAATGCGCTCTTCGCTCGCAATCGTCTCCTCATCGGTATCCTTGATGTTGACCGAATAGCGGGTAAACGGCAAGCTGCGTGAGCCATCTGGAAGAGGCCTCGGTCCAATCGTCGTTTTGTCTCTAACGAGACCATGCACACGGTCTCTTCCGTCCAAAGCAACCGTTACTTCTTCGCCGGGATAGTAGTCGTGCCGGAACTCATTAAAAATCATGTCGACGAGGTTGTCCAGGCGTGAGATTGTCTGAAATTGAACTTTGCGCAAGATAGGACCCTTTAAGGCTTCCGGGAATGAGGCTTCGACTTCGAGTCCCCCCGTGAGCTGATTGGCCAGGGAGGTGATGTCAACCCACGCCGATTCAGCCTCAAATGGATTCACGCAGTAATACTACATACCTCACTGTTGAAAGCCTCGAAGAAACTCAGGCCCGACTGGCCGGTGATTTGATCATTGAATCGACGCTGTTTGGAGTCAACATCAGTGCCGGGTCGAGGCTATGGCTGGCCAGGCTAAGCATGTAAGAAGCGAAATTCTTTGGCAATTTACCTGCTTGTAAAAGTCCATTCTAATTCGTTGTCAGCCAAACACTCACAGGCATTAGACAAGATCGATTCGTTGCAAGAATCTTAGACTTCAACAGATAATTTTTGAAGGTGCGACGACTCACCGACTCAGATAATCCTCATAGTTTCTAAATACTTCACCGGTTTGTGGAATGTGCCAAACCTGGAGAGCAAAGGTCAAACCAAAGAAGAAGACTAGCAATAACATGGGCGGCTTTGTAGTCGCATCAGAGATCGAGATGGCGTACCTCAGTGTTTTCATCCTCAATGATTGCCGGAGGCAAGAACTGCACGGGTTTTCTCTTGTATAGCACCTGCGAGAAAGATTAGCATCCGCATAGAACGGGGGGTCCGTGGAGAACACGGCCTAGGGCCTTCTGGTCTGAGTATTACCATGATGAAGCTGAGATGAAGAGCTACGTGTTCCGAACCACTAGCGAGGCGACTCGGGAGGGTAGAGTCGTGCAGCTGGACGGCCCTTGCTCCCAGAGCCGATCTCCTAGCTAATGATACTCAAGCTGGTTCTAAGCAATAAGATGGGAGAGGGCGGCGGGCGTTGTCATTGATGAAAGCCTCGCGGGCCAAATGGCCCAGGCCGAAGGCGTGAATGGCGTTATCGAGTCGCGGAGGCGAGTCAGCCTGTCTGCGACTTATATCTCGAGGACCGAGACACAAAGCAATGCGCAGACAGATGTAAAGCAGATTATATAGAAAACATGGGCGTGAGCAGGCTCGTGGCGCGTATGATGGCGGGCTGGCGACGTGCGACGAGTCGAAGAGATTGAAAACGGTGGAAGATAGAAAACGCGCGACTCTTGTTGACGTGCAACGTCGGAGACGGGAAAAAGAATTAGGTGAGCCACGACTAGGGCCAGGCGGGAGGGAGGTGAAAGGCAATTAAGGATGCGCAGGGTTCGAGAAAATAACTGTGGGGAGCGGATGGGACAGGAACAGCCCGGACTGGAGAGGAGGATATTGATGACGTTTGGGTTTGGGAGGCTCTGCGAGAGAGCAAAAGGGGGAAGAGAGAAAAAAGAAACGAAAAGTTCTTATAAAGAGGCCCAGGAGGGATGTATACATGAGGAACATAGAGCAAAGCAAAAGGGATGCAGAAGATGAAAAGGATAGAGATCGACAAAGAGTTGAGGAGATCAGTGAGGCTGCAATGGGAAAGAACGTTACGGCAAGCACAACTGAGGACGCAACGAATAAGCAGGAGCAGAGTCAGTGAGTGACGGCGAGCCAAGGTATACCGGATGCGAAACGCAAATGGAGGCGAGGTCACTCCGAAGGTTAGACCAAGGCGAAAAAGTACAACAGAGTCAGTTGGGGCACGTCGCCTGGATACATGATCCGCGCGAACCTCGACTACACGAACGCGACTGGAAAAAGGTGGTGTCGAGGTGGGGCTCCAGGTACCGAAGCAGAAGATCAAGAAGTCACGCAGAATAATCTTGATCAAGCCGCGATGAAGGTGCGCGCCCTTACCGCAGAACGCGGAGACTTGTTGAAGGAAAGCAGACGACGCATCATGGGAAGTGTTGTTGAGCATCTGCGATGTCGCCTTGGACGACTATGACATGGTGTGAACGTCGATGCAAGCAGGTTCACCGTACTTGGAATACTACCGGCTCGAGTACCAAAGTGGTGCTGTCGGCCACTCACAACCCCGGTTCCCGCCCAGTCTGCTTCCGCGCTCTCCTCCACGCGACGAAAACACTTGTCTGCTTGATCCCATCTTTCAGCCCTAATACCTGTCTACCTGCCATTTTGACCCACGTTTTTGGGCTCAAACTCTTCGTCTCGAGCGTGCGATCTCATTGGATCCATGAACGTCTAGTTCGTGGGATAAATGCATCCGGATCTCGTCATTTCAAGGCAAATGAGTGTTTCGTCCGGGCTCGTAGGGCCCTCAACTACGCCGAGATCGCGCATCGTTGCAGCAATGCACCCTCGACACGTCCATGTTGCCATCATGAGGGCCCTAGAGGCATGCAACAAGTTCATTTTGGCTCGTTCTTCTGTGTCAACTCTCGCGAAACACATTCGTTGCCCGTAATACATAAAAGTACATGTCTCCTCTGGATGCGAAATGCGTGCGACGCCGTGTCGGTGCCGCAATATCACATGATGCTGCGCACAGCCGCTCTTGAGATACGAATCTGCATCAGGATACTTACACAATTCTCTGATCCCGGCTTTCAGGGCAGATTCCAAGGTCTGGCTGTGGTGCACGACAGGCTGCTCATCATCAGATTTGACCTCGGAGCCAACACCGTATTCCCGGGGCTCTAGAATGACTGAACGGCAGCTTCCACCGGATGTCGCCTGGCCCGGAAAGGAAGCTGCCTGTTCACGTGGGTACCCCCTAGGTGCCTGTACTTAGTAGGGCGGGCCGGTCCACTTTTCGTCCGCCCACCGGTGTCGACAGACACATCGTCAACCTTCGCTTGCAACATTTGCATTTCCAGCGGGCATCTGTGCTGAATGAAGAAGTTGGCCTGCCAATGTGGAATTCGATGCACCAGGAAATTTATCGGCTTTGTGGCGAAGTTTAAACGAGGCAGAGTTTGGAAAGCTCGATTTTCTCGATTTTCTTCATCCATGAATTTCTGCGTGTCTGCTTCCAAGCTCCAAACCGTCCATGTCTGCCACCAAACAGCTGGTTTCATGAACTGTGATGATCGCTCAGTTGAACCGGTCACCACATTTCTTTTATCTCTGTGCCTCCTCTTTGTGTAGGCTGTAGATCTTGGGCATCGCCCGCCACCTTGCAATTAGAGACCCAGATACTCTGAGTAGACATTTGTCCTCCTGCGGGGATACAAGCATTGTGAATTTTTGGAGCTAAGAGTACGCACACAGATCGCTTCTCAACGGCCTTTTTTGAAACCGTCAAAGAGTGCGCGCAAAATTTGCCCTTTCAACCCTTCACTTTCATCCGTCGCCGCAACGATCCTCTCAATCTTAAGCCGCTGTTTCTGGACGTATTCATCATATGCTTCCTTGACTCCCAGAGAAACGAAAAGTCTCTTCACCCTCTCGACCTCGGCTGTATCCTTCCGCCCGTACGCCGCCTGGAGTTGCTTTCGCTGCGCCTCGTTAGCCAATAGTAGCGCCTGGCAAATCAGCCACGAGCATTTGTTGTCCTGGATGTCGGTACCAATGGCACCGGTGACAGCTTCATCTCCGAACACATCGACATAGTCGTTGTGAATCTGGAAATATTCGCCAAGCGCCAGGGAAAATTCACGTATCTGCGCAACGTTTCTGGGAGTAGCCAGCTGGATGAATTCAAGGGCCACCACTATAGGGGTCTGAACACCGCACGAGGACTTGTACTCGACCAGAAAGGAGTACTTGTCCATTGTGAAATTCAAGATGTGTTGCTCTTTGCATGCTGCCAGATCACACAGCTGTCCGAGTTCTGTTTGGTAGCCAGCCTCAACAAAGAGTCGCACAATGCGTCCATAGGCTGGATGCTTTTCAAAATATGTCTGCAGGAGTAGGAAAATGCTTGACTTGAGCAGGCACGCGTCATTTATAGCCATCGTGCCAATGTCCGCCCGGCGGTACCAGCACATGGCGCCTCGGCGCGTGGTTGAATCATCCATGATGTCGTCCAAAATGAGGTAATGAGCCTGCATAAGCTCAACGAGGCACCCAAGTATACACAGCTGTTTCAATTCATTTGCGGACAGAGGATCAGCACTGAGGGCTTGTCCAACGTACAAAACGGAAAGTCCCCGATGCATCTTGCCGGTAGAAACGTTGAGCATGAAGCACTGTGTAATGTCAATTGCGGCATCTCAAAGACTAGCAGGCGCCCGCCCATCTCACCCGTTTGAAATGCTCAATCAAATTAGGCTCGAAACTTCGCGAGGTGAGATCGCGGGTGATGTGATCGCACATTTCGGCGCAAACACCTTGCAACTCGGCCTTCAGGGCGTCCATCTTGACCACCGGGCGTAGAGGCAGCAATTCTTGAGAGAATTGGCGATTTGAAGGACCAGACAGACGAAGTGACGGCTTGAAGTTTGCTCCACAATCACTGCGCAGAAAGGTCCGAAGCACCTGTCGACGTGAACAGCTGGGTCTTTGCAAGATTAAGTAACATGCCATAGCCCCTGCAAAGCGGAACAGGTCGTATCATGGTAGCGGCACAGAACTGGCTGGGCGCACAAACTCTGCAGCGCTGAGTCGCTAACGGTTCAACGTAGCGGTTGTGTCTTGGATATATGGGAACTGCAGTCAAGGCAGCTCTACAATAAGGTTTATATTGACACTCTTTGATTGCACTAAATGGCTTCCGGCTTCCCCCTTCGACACTCCAATGACATGGCCGAGGGTATTGACTAGCGCTGCGAGCCTCGCGGCCCCATGGTGCACTTCATTGTTCTTTTATCTTCTAATCAACATTGCATCAAGAGGTAAAGTATACCACCATGTAACCGACCCAGCTGCCAACGACTCCTATGGCGGCATAGGAGCTGGTAAACATGAGTGGAAGAAACTCATATTTTGTGCCAAACACGGCGTGATGAACCAATGACGTATATGCAATCAGTGGAAGACTCACTGCGATATACAACGTACTGAGTCGGTCCAGAAGGAAAACTCTGGGCTTATTCGAGGCTGGTGCGAGCCTATCAAACACCATCAGAAACAGTCCTAGCCATAGAACGGTAAAGATAGTTTTGAGAGGGAATTCCGTTGGCGTGAACAGCAGTGGAAACAAAGACACGTAGCCTGCGACTGCAAGCGGTCGAAAGGTACTGAGATGTCGCCTGTCACGCAGAGCAATCAGACTGAAGGGAATGATGACGATGAGAATAGCCTTTTCGTGGACATGCCATCCGAAAAGAAAAGACGCGTAACCACAAAGCGTGACCGCTCCAACGAAGTCTTCCCATGAAAGTGATTCAGAAGAGAAGAATAACTTCATCAACGGTATGACCTGAAATAGCAGTGTCAGGGCAAAACAAAGTCTAGGTGAGACTTCGGGCAGTACTGCAAAAGCAGTGTCACCAACGAGTCCCCTGGTGACACTCTGCAGCGCCTCGGACTTCGTAGATAAACCTATTCGCGGAGCGACTAGTAATCCGCAAACACTCAGTCACAAATCTCTACGGGACAGGGAGAAAGAGAAGGGGGAGTCGAGAGTCACTCACAGTGGATCAAAACGCGGTCGGCGAGCGAATATAAAGCCCATACATTCGGAGCCCAGTAGGCGTGGCAAA
Organism: Aschersonia sp. MBC 735; assembly: GCA_030783925.1. Lineage (NCBI taxonomy): Eukaryota > Fungi > Ascomycota > Sordariomycetes > Hypocreales > Clavicipitaceae > Aschersonia > Aschersonia sp. MBC 735. The sequence continues at coordinate 173,074 of JARJRV010000195.1, read as the reverse complement.
GCCCACGAGAGAAAGGGAAAAGCCGGCTGAGGAGTTGTGAAGTCTGGCCCATCGCGGCGAATGGCCCAAATGCAGCGGCAAATATGGACACGACTCCTGCTCCCAACTTAACGCAGTTCAACAACCTGATCTGCAGGAACGACTTTGTTGACAGACAGTATGTGCGGAGGAGGAAGACAAAGTACGCAGGAGCAAGATAAAGGTAGATATGCTTGAAGCACAAGAGAGACGCAAACAACAGACCACTTTGTAACAACGTTGACTTGCATCTGGCGAGCACCAAAGACAATACAAGAATACCATACAAGAAGCCATTATACTGGAAGTGGATATGGTCAATAATCAGCAGGCCCGGCGAAAGGAATATGGACAGAGCCGTAACTTGAGCAGACCGTTTCGAAGACACTGGCGATGATTCGACGAGAAGCTGGAGAGCATATACAAGCAAAAGCTCGGTTGCTATAACAGTACTTCGTTGAAAGTACACAGTTTGCCAGCTTTCGTGATTAAGATTATACACCTTGACCATGGCTGGATCTACCAATTGCGCCACTTGTGCGAGCGCCCACTCAAAGTACGCGAAAAATGGAGGATAGTCGAGAGTCCATTCCGATGTTTTTTCGAAGTACCATTCAGAGATTGGAAGACTGTCGGTTATGGCAAGCCAATTGCGATGAACTTCAAAGTCTGTGGATTTGCTGCAGGTACGTCAGCCCGAGTGTTACGACAGGAGCTTCAAAAAGTCGAGGAAGCTGGCAATATCGTACTAGGCAGGGAAAAGGAGGATCTTGAATGCGGCCGCGATAACGGCGCATTGCGTCAACGTCGGATACAGCTCTGACATTGCGTGTGGTATCGACAAAGCAGGTTAGAGTTGCAAGCATAGTACCGTCCTTGAACAAACAGTCTCACGGCCCGTGTGAAGAGAAGAGAAACAACAAATGAGTCAGATACCCATGCCAGCGATGCGCTCTGCGGTAAGCTGCCTAAGAAGCACACGTGCCAAAGAACCGCGAAGCAGGAACAGATTGACATGAGAAGTCACCACAGCGCAACAGACAAGGTGCTCGACGAAACGCCCCACTGCTTGCTTCAACGCCTGGTCGCACCTGCCCCGCTTAGCGACAGTTGGAGCCAAGCTACCAAGGACTGCGCCAATCAGCTGCGCAGGGTGCCCCGGGTCTGAAGTATGGGGAAGGTCCCTGTTTCCAGTTGCCATCTGTCCGCAAGTCTTGCGCCTGGAAGAAGAAATGGTATCTTGGGTTGTGTTCTATTAGTCTTCGTTGCCTTTGTGCGGCGCTTCCTCAGCGACACGATTTGACTCGCCCATTTTTATAGTCTTTTCCTTCGCTCTTTCCTTGCTCTGCCTTCCTGAGCTTACTTGCTCCGCTGCATCAATTCGAGGCTAGCTACAAGCACGCCAGTTCAACGAGCCTCGGCCGTTGCGCTGGGCCCTCGATGCGACTCGCGCTACTTTGCTTGTGCTGCCGCCATTCATATCACAGAAGAATTTCAAGGAAGTCCTGCGTGCCGTTCGCGACGACTTTGGCGTCATCATGCGTTGTTTCAGCTATCATGTAGCTTTGGCAGTTGTGCTCGTTGCGGGCCCATCTTATGCTCAAATTTTAATCAATGAACTCAGCTTTGGGCATGCCGGACGGTAAGGTGATCTGCTCAACTCTACACGGGAGCCTCTCGGAGGAGGCTACTCCAAAAACCTTCTGAGAACTAAATGTTTTTCTCCTCCAGCTTGAGCCCCAGTTCAGATGGGCATATCTCGCATTTCACGGTCGCCGGTCAACCGCAACATCCCGAGATCCTGTCCAACAAGATCATCCTAACGCCTATGGCCCCCGGCAATCAAAGATCCTCGATCTGGGCTGATAATGCTCTAACACGTACGACCTGGATAGCCGATCTCGATTTTCGCGCCGGTGGTCCTGACCGCGCCGGCGGCAACTTGAATATTTGGTACGCGAGGCGAGGCAAGGAGGAAGTCGGCTCGAACAGTATATATACTGCCGGCAAGTTCGACGGCCTGGTACTTGTCATTGACTCCCATGGCGGCTCGAGTGGCATGATACGTGGATTTTTGAATGATGGCACCGTCGACTATGTTTCTCAGCCAAATGTCGACAAGCTTGCTTTTGGACAATGTAATTATCATTATCGCAACCTCGGCCGGCCTTCACAGATAAAGTTACGTCAAAGTCTTTCAAGTTTCAGGGTTGAGATTGATGGAAACCTCTGTTTCGAGACCAACAAGGTCACGCTACCGGCAGGCTACTATTTCGGCATCACCGCTGCGACTCCGGACAATCCCGACTCCTTTGAGATCTTCAAATTTGTCGTTCTTTCAGACTCGACGGTCTCGAATGACCACGTCCAGCAGCCACAGCATACGCAGTCCCGCCAGCATCAAACTGAGGGCAGTGCTCAAGGAAGGCAACAGGAGCACGCAGCTGACAGCAATGCATTCGCGCAAACAATCCCTGACCAATCAGCAGACGTATTCCAAACGTCAAAGGAGCAGTTCCAGGATCTTCATAACCGATTGCAAGCCGCTACGCATCAAATTTCCGCCGTCTATAACGCTGTTTCAAAACATCACCAGATGGACGAGCAGCGAATGGACGAAATAAAAAGGATTGTTGAGTCATTGCGCAACGAGGCTTTGCGTCAAATTGGAGATGTTCAAGCCAAGGTGGTAGATTTGCAGGCCAAAAACAATGAACTGGAAACCGAGATGCGCAGCATGCACAATAACCTGAGGCAAAAGCTTGCCGTCCACGGAGAGTCTCTCGAATTGAATCTGCGAAGCCACCATAACAGTCTGGCTCAGACCATGTCCGAAAGCATCCCTGGACACGGTAAATTGATGTTCTTCTTTGTTGGAACGCAAATTGTTCTCGTGGCCGGCTACGTTTTGTACAAGCGACGCAAAGCCAGCAGCCCTAAAAAGTATCTTTAGAATTCTACCACTAGGAGAAGGCTGGCGCTGCGTCCGGAATACAGAGCGGCAGGAGGAGGATGCAAAGAGGCGGGAGGAACGCTCGCCGCAGCAGTCGGGAGAGCCTTCTTAGGGGCAGATGTGTGACTGGAACCAAAATATTTGCATACATACTTTCGAAGGGTCGCCGCCCTGGTGGCTTAAGCGTAGACTGTTACTTGTCAAAACACGAAGGAGAAGGAAGGCACTAGATCAGCAGCAGCGGAGTCATTATATGAATTGATTTTTAAACTTTCGCATGCATTCTCAGCCCTGTGATACTCGGCCCAAAATTGCAAAGCTCGAGCAACCCTGAATAGATCTGCAGCTCAGTGAGAATGCCTCGTGGTCTCCTCAGCTTGGTCTACCAAGTTCCTCCCCGCACAAAATGGAGGCAAGAGGTCTCAAGAATTCACTGCCGACATTTGTTGATAATATCGAGCAGCTCATCTCCTTTTGGCGCCGTCGTCAAGTTCTCGTAGCCACTCTCTGTGACGAGAATGCAGTCCTCGATGCGCACGCCCCCCACTTCGTAGTAGCTTTCCAAGAGGTCCCAGTCAATGAGCGGCGCATGGACAGGGTCGTTGCGGAAGAAGCCCTCTAGGTATTCTCGACAGAAGTAGCTATTGGACAGTGTCAGTCTTGATGAGTGCTTCGTGAGGACATATATATGTTATATACATGGGAAGGGGAAGACTTACATGCCTGGCTCGACTGTAACGACCATGTTCTTTTGTAGGCGCTGGTGCTTTCGCTCGGGCGCGGTGAGGAGCTGACTTAGCGAGTGAGGGTAGATGATGGATCTCTTCCCCTGTGCGAGTGGGTAGTCGTGTTCTGCGGCAGTAGCGAGGGGGAGGGAGGTGGTCACGTCGTGGACTTCGAGGCCGACGTGGTGGCCCAGACCGTGGGGGAAGAAGGCTGCGACGGTGCCGGCGCGGAGGACACGCTCAGGGTCGCCCTTGAGGATGCGCAATTTCATCAAGCCGTTGGCGGCGACGCGGGCGGCGTGCAGATGGATTTCGTTCCAGAGCTTGCCGGGACGGACGAGGTCGATGCACTCGTTTTGCATGCGCTGGACGATGGCGTGGATGGCGGCGGCGTTGGGCGAAAATGACCCCGACAAGGGAAGCGTGCGGGTGATATCGCTGGCGTAACAGTCCCATTCGCAGCCGGCGTCCAGCACGAGGCACTGCTTGTTGCGTAGAGAGCCATTGTTGGCGCCATAATGAAGGGTTGAGGCGTTGGTGCCGGCAGCGGCGATGATGGGATATGCCTGCGACGGGGCGCCGTTGGCGATGCAGAGGGCTTGGAAGATAGCATCAACTTGGCGCTCATTTGTGAGAGATAGAACACGCTCGGCCACACGGCGGTGGGCGGCGCTAGATATGTCGTTGGCGCGGCGTATCATGTCAATCTCGTAACCCGTCTTGATGACACGCGCGCGGTCCATGGCCGGCTGGAGAAGATCGTAGTCAAGATGGGGCAGCGGTGATGTGGCGTTGTTCCCTGCCCAGGAAGGCGCCTGGTTTGGATGCAGCACATAGGTTGTTGGCGGACACGGCGAGGCGGCGTGGTTGCGAAGGAATTTAGACAGTTGCGTCGAGTACCGGACGTCGTCGACATCGAAGCGACGGAGGCATTCAGCTGCGCTAGGCTTGGTGCCGAACCACAGTACCTCTCGAGGCTCAACGTAGGGTATCCAAAGGATAAGCCTGTCACGACCAATCTCGTAAGTGACGGTGCAATCCTCAAAGTTGGCTCCAGATAGGTAGTAAAAGCTAGTGTTGACATTCTCGGATTTAGAAAAGAGACAGACTCCAGGACAATTTGATGGATAGGGGAGGGGGGGCGCCAACTATCTCCGTTGTCTGAACGGACGAGATTGATCCGAATCCTCGTGCGTCCGCTCAGCCTGGCCAGGAAGGAAAATGAGGCCGTCTGCGACTCCCAGCTCTTTAACCACTCTGCGGGCGTGCTGCTTGGCTTCGGGACACGATTCTGTTGTTAATGGAGCCAAATTTGAGTTTAAGTCTGTGTTTAACTTACCAGGGTATTTGGTCTCAGAGTATGACGACGAGGGGCACGAGGAGTGGCCCTGATCTCTTACATCCACAAATCTACTCGATTGCCATGTCTGTGGTCAGAATCGGGGGACCTTGCAGATTCAAATTAGACTAACACGAGAACACTTACAAGGCATCGAATTCATCCACTGGGAAGATCGCATAATCCATCGTGCTCCACGTTTGCGCCATCATTTGAAAATCGGATCACGACTACCAAGGATGGGAGAGAGCTGTGCTTCGTGCTTCCTATGTGACTTCTTTTCTCCCCTCCCGGTGAGCAAGCTTGATGGAGCTTGTGACGTCCGGTGAGCGGGGATCATCGGGGACAACCCCGGATGTTTCTTTTCGGTCTAGCCAGCCAGCCCCCTGGCTCCACACCTACTGATGAACGGACGGCGGGTAGGATCAAGTCCATGACGGAGCAAAACCTTGAAGGAATCACATACCCGGCACGGAAACATTTTTTGTGAATGAAACACTGGAAGGTCTAGCGCAATCGTCTTCTTGAGGCCCGCCCGCATAGTAGACGTCACTCTATGCCATACACTTCAGTCGATAGATCCTGGAATCGATTTCCCTAGCATTCCCAAGGCACCAACGGCGCTGAGTGAACATTCGAAACCAGCCTCCGCTGCTTCAGTGTCCCCATGTCCGCCACAAATTGGAGACATCGCAGCTATCCTGTCTTTTTGAGAGACTTGATCAATGAAACTTCTCTCACCTGTCATTTGCAGTCAGCCTCCAGAACATCATTGGGAGGAGCAGTTCCCGATCGTCAACAGGCCGTGAAGCTTCAATCATCTCGTGCTTCAGCCAGCGCCAACGCGGCCGCCCTGTACGCGTCACCTGAGTCTGTCACCTCATTCTCGAAACGCCGGAGCCGACCTAGTTGGGGCTTGTCTAGATGCATCCCAGCGCCGGGGCGATCCAGTGAAAGAGCTGCCGCACTGACTGCCGACCACACCAAGCCCCTTTCCTTTAGCTCGGCCCCCAGACCGCCACAGATCACAGTGGCCACGCAATGTCTTTCCGGCGCGCGAGGGCACGCGAACCGCCGAGAAACCCAGTAAATTGTAATTATTCTGAGGGCGATATGTACGCATAGACATTTCCCTCCTAGACGTTCCTCTGACGGTCATCATTCTCAAACCTGTAACGCCACACATGAGACTCCATCAAGACCGCCAATCCCAGCGATATGCTTCCAAAGCTCACGTCTTCATCGTAATATGCAGTTTTCACAACCTTGCTTCGCTAAACGCCCCTTCATATACGCAAAGCCGAGTGTTCCCGGCTATCGTTTTGACCAATCGTCGACTCCATGCTGTCTGTGACTCTTTCGTCTCGGTTTTCAAGACGCCCTAAAAAAAATCAAAACCAAGAGAGAGTGTGACGTCGCGTTTGTAACGCTACACCTCGCCTATATTTGTACAATGGAAATAAAAGTCAAACGCCCCTTATAACTTTCCCCAATTGTAGTTTTCGTTGCTTCTTATCTTCGCTTCGTGAAGGATCGAAAAGAAATTGGGTATCATATGTCGTAGTATCGCGGTCATGGAGACCATAGCCAACGCTTCACATTCCTTGGAATCCACCTCTGCCAGATCCAAAAAAGCTTCCCCAGTCAGGCTGCATGCCTTGTTGTGTGAACATCTGCTCGATTTGTCTTTCCTGTTGCCGGTCTGCTTGAGCGCGCCGAAAACCTGAAAAGATCCCCCCCCTTGTCTGCGGCTGTTGTTGCTGCTGCTGTAGTTGCTGCTGTTGCTGCTGTAATTGTTGTTGTTGTTGTTGTTGTTGTTGTTGTTGTTGTTGTTGTTGTTGTTGTTGTTGTTGTTGTTGTTGTTGTTGTTGTTGCTGTTGTTGCTGCTGCTGCTGCTGTTGCTGTTGCTGTTGCTGTTGCTGTTGCTGCATGATTTGTTGTTGGATTCGTGATTTTTGCTGCTGTTGTGCCGCGTGCAGAGCCATGAGATTCTGCGGGTCGTACATGGCTCCAGCGAGGCTCATGTGTTGCTGCTGTTGAGTTATATACGGTGGTGGTTGTCCGAGAATCTGATCACCCATCTCCTCGAAAGAGCCGGTGAAGAAAAAGGACGCATCAGGGGCAGCCATGGTGATGCCCGGCGCATCGGCTTTGGGCTGGAATCCAAGCTCCATCATAGGTTGATTGGGGTAGGCGAACGGATCCTCCGAAGGGAACATGAGCGAGTCTAGTTTGTTTACTGGGTTGTGTACTGTGTGAGTAAGCGGTTGTGAGGAGAAAGTGTTTCGCTGTGTGCTCCCTGTACTGGTAGAATCGGGTGTCCGTCGGGGGGAGAGATCCATCGGCAGTATGTCATGCATGTTGCCTGAGAATGTGGCATCGTGAAAGCCCTGGTCTGAGGATTGACCCATGCTACTGTCTGCCGAGCCGAAAGAGTTCGGTGTTCCAAAAGCTATAGGCAAACCGTTGTTCCGAGCCCTTCTGAAGTCCTCCAATCTGTGGCCGTTCATCAGGTGGCTCATGCTTGCTTGGCTCATTGATGCCGACGTCGATTTTAACCCTGCCGCTGATCGCTTCCGCGACGTCGAAGCAGGTCGCGACGCCCTGGCTTGTTCTAGTCTTTCTGGTAGTTGATCGAACAAGTTCTGCGAGTGTATATTTAGTACTCAACAGTGCGATTTAAATGCCACTTGGCCTGATTCTAGAACTAACCTTGAGAGCTTTGGAAATCCTGTCGGCGGAGAGACTCTTATCGGCAAGATCTGCAATCATTTGGCGTCCGGCGTGTGCATCTGCTAATACCTCATGAGAGCCCGGTTTATCGGGATTCTCGATGGCGTAAAACACCAATGATAGAACGGCGAAAAATTCCGTGTAGAGCATAAACCAGTACGGGCCGCTGAGCACGCGCTGTTTACGGATCTCCAGCCCGATGTGCACGATGTTGCGAGAGACACTCACGGCAGCCGCCGCGCAGGCATACGACAATTCATCGACTTTGGTTCCTTGGCTATGTCTCGGCGAAATATAGTGGAGAAATGGGCGATATAGAACAAGTTGAACGTGAGCATACGCAAATCGCAGTAGATGCCTTACTCTGTATGGCTGAAATTAACACATTTGTCGAGTGACATTTGAACGGACTTTGGAGGTAGTGTCTCTTACCGAACAACTTCAATCGGCCCGTCCGGGCTGGGTCGCCACATTTGCGGCAATTTTTCGTACCAAGACTGTAAATCGGCCTCGATTTCTTTGACACGGCTGTAGCTGATGAGACAGGACGTGGTGCCTTGATCTCCTTGTCCAGACGGTTGGCCTTGCGCATGCATGGGATAGACAGACTTAGCTATTCTGCCCAGAACCTCCATCAGACGAGTGTGCGCGTTAAAAGCCTCGAAGAATGACGGAGTTCCCAGTGGGGGAGGCGTGATTCCTGTAGTCATGATGTATTCATCATCGATCTCGGTCGGGAATGGTTGGTCAACATCGTCGCTATTCAGGAGGAGAGGAAAGCCAAGCATGGTGGAAACATAGATGTCCATCTGGCGAATGACGTAAAAAACACGCTTTCGCACTTCCTGTTCAATGACGCCAATTTTCTCATGCTCAAGGTGTCGATGCAAACCTATACGCAGCGCGGAGCGCAGCGCAATGCCGACATGGGAATAGCATGCACTGAGGTTAGAGGTGGCTTGCAAAAACAGGGTCATGAAGAGGAGAGCTTGCAGTGAGACAATGTCGCGGCAATCAGCCAGATCGGGTAAGAGGGCCTTTGCTGCACGATGATACTTTAATCTGCAACACGTGCGTCAGTCTCCAATTTTGACTGTTCATGGCAGCGATTTATGACCAAGCTGAATGCTCACCCCTCTTCAATTGCAGCTTTGTAGCCTCCAGTGGATCGATTTGAGTCCTCCAGGTTGTTGTACATGCAACCTAAGGCAAGCACAGCGAAGACAAGACCGAGAAAATGAGAATCTTCTTGGTTCAGAGTCTCGACTGGCTTGTCGCAAACTTGTTCGAATCTCTCATAAAAGGAAGGTATGTGGATGATGCGGACGAGACAAGTGGCGCAACTCAGCGAATAGTAACATAACTTGCGAGCGACGTCCTTTGGCGGCAGCTCTGGATAGGCCATGGAGAAGGGAGATGCTCCGGCGAGAGGGGACGGCGTATCGAGCGCGGAGAGGCCAAGTCCATGATTTGAGCGTGGCAAGAAAGGGACCTTGGTCGGCGGGCCAAGTAATCCGCGAAAATGTTCCTTCATCCTCCTCAAAAAAACGGCCCCGGAAGATGTGCCATGGAAATCCCATCCACCCCTATCGTCCAAATCTAATTGGCCTATGGAGTCGATCATTGTCATGAGCTTGGCATCGTTCTGCTCGGCTTCATGTGTGACATTGTGCTGCACTCTTGAGCTGCTTGCGCGGGCCTGTTCTCTGCTTTGGAATTCTTGCTGCACCGCGGGGTCCAAGTTTGGATCAGCTAAATTGACATCAGGCATGAACTTCCGCAGCAGATTCTCAGCACGCTGCAATCTGCTCTCAAGTGCCTCAATGTATTGCGGCGCGGGATTTCGGCGTCGGTTCGAGGGCTTGTCGTAGGTGCATTCTACAGGACAGGGTGATGATTAGTGAGAATGGACATGAGCGGCAAAGCAAAATGTTTGCGAGGAGAACAGGAAGAGTCGATGAACGGCATCAGAAGCTTACCGTAACTGTAGACAGAGCAGTGAGTACATGGTTGCTTGCCATCGCACTTGATCTTTTTGCGGCGGCACTCGTCACAGGCGCGGGTTACTCGTCGCCGCTTCTGAATTGGCTGCGATGGCGCATTGGGATCAATATTCTTGTCGTCTACCTCAGTGTCGGATTTGGAGCTGTCTGCAGGCGAATGGACGTCGGGTATCTGCCAGTCACCTATCGATAGTGCCGCGGCATCGTCTTCTGACATGTCCGCTGCCATGCTGGCGATCAAGGCGACGTAAGTGGGTATCCGGGGCCGGGCTGGCGGTAGGAGAACGAAGGTGCCCTCGGATGGGATTGCGTCGTCGGGTTAGAATGACATGCGCATGCGGTAGTGCCCGACGAGAAGCACCGTGGATTGACCAGGAAGGCCTTGAGAGTTTTGCAGCGGCGGCGAGGCGAAAATCGAGAGGATAGGAGTGAGAGCGCCTGCGGAGCCGCTGTAGACTGTCGGCGAACAGGGTTCCGTCGTATTGAGGGGTGAGCGTCGAGATCCGGGGTCGCGAAGCCAGAGAGGCAGCGCATATCCCAATTGCCCCGGAAGCCGACACTTCAGGCCATCAGCAGGATCCTGCGAGCGTCGAACTCGAATGCCAAGGACTCGATAATGGAGGAGCGAAGGGAAAGTAATAGACGGGGGCTTCGGAGTGGGAATCTGGTGGGTGGTGAGGACAAGCGAGATGATAGAGAAGGGGATTGCAGCTTTCTGGGACAGCCACTGACAAGAGGGTTCAGCGCATCGAGAGAGCCAGTCGGCCGGGTGCCGATTGGGGCAATGGTTGGTGCCGGCAAGATGCTGTGGCAGGAGCGAGCGAGCGAGCCAGGGAGCCAGGGAGCATTTCTGGCGGGGGGCCGAGCCAAAACCGGGGTTGGGCAGACAGGAAACGGGAACGAATGGCAGGAGCGAGCGTCTGCAACGCTGGAGGACGAAGGAGGGGAGGGGCCGGGAATAGCATGACGCCCTCCGTGCAGGACACAGAGGGTAGGCATCCCATCTTCCAACAACTTCACGGCCCTTAGCCTCGACTACGCCAGCCAGTTTGGCCCCATATGCATACGCGGAATACATGCCTCTCATGGCTTCCAGACACCCGATCCCCGGACGCCTTCTAGCAGTGTCGTTGGGTGAGTGTGGCTGAAGATGAGTGCCGTACAGAGACAACGACCCGTCCGCCACCCACGGCTAATCTGGAGCGAACCGACCCCGTACATATGTATATCACGGCAAACACACCGGCGAGTGACCGTGCTCCGGTAGCGAGCAGCTCGCCATCGGGTGGCAGCGTGGCGCGCGTCAAAACGGATAAGGTCGAACAGACGAGATTTTCAAAGTATTTCCGGACGATGCTATGCTGTTGCTCTTGATGAGCCAGCCGAATTGTCTGGCCCGTGCCCTGTATGGAATACAGAGAAAGGAAAAGTCCTTGGGGATCAGAGTCTGCCCACAGAACGACCCACATTACCAGCAGGCAAAGGCGGGAGAGTAACGATGGCAGCCCTCCAAGTACGCTTTTTGAACCTTTTTCCATGGCTGACCACCCGGATCTTATGATCAGATGCTAAGCACAAATGACGATAGCTACCAAGTTTGAAGGCGAAGGACGGAACATGGTTGGGTCTCAACTCGAGTACGTGAAGTACATGTCGCCATTCTGCGGACCAGGCAGAATCAGCATGCAGGGCATTGTGTCCTTACCAGCTCTTTGTACGCGCAGCTTGCGCGGCACCTCCCAACAGTGATTGCACATCTCAGGATGCGCCTTGCTGCCAGATCATCGAGCACAAAGGATACTCACACAAAAAATTCTAGTAAAGACCAAGCTCGTGAGGAACTTGACATCGCAATATAATGTCGCAGACTTTTGAGGTGCGGCCAAGGCAGAATAGTCGGGCCCCATAGGACAGCTTTATCCCAAGGAGGCTTCATCTTCAGTCAGGCTTTGGACATCCCTCTTTGGATTTCTGTATTTCAAAATGATCGGGACTCGTTGCTCAGATTTGCCCAGAGTCGTAATTAGCAATGTGATTGACACGGACCATGAGTAATCCGAACGCAACAGGGCCGCCTCTGGCCAGAACACCAGGGGATCCTTAGCTTCCACCCATTGCTCAAGCTGCCGACGTTCCCGGCTAGCACAGGGGAACAGGTGCTTCATTGGCGGTGTACTTCGTCTTGACGTCTCTAAATTCGAGGCGCAAAATGACTAAAGAGGAGAGCATAGGGAGGAGTGGTACGAAGCCCTTACGCAGCCAGAATTTAGGGACGTACGTATTCCGCGTGGCGCCAAACCCGGAAGATGATACGAGTCTACACAGTCCGTCGTGACAAGCGACATGTCAATGACACGGGTTGGACACGTACGGGACTGGACCACTCGTGCATCAAACCCTGCAGGTTGTTGGCCAGTGCAGAGATGATGGTATTTGCGTACGGGGTACGGAGTATTCCGTACATACATAGGTCTGCCGTGGAACCCCAGCCAATTGCCTTGGTCATTTTGTCGTTGGCATCTACTCCGTACGCCGCACCTAATACCATGGTCCATTCGAACGTTCACAATACTATATGGAGGATGTTTAGTACATGCGTCACGAATGTTTGGCTTTGCATGCACCTGAACACACTTCCAACACACGTTATGCATGAATAACCTCCATATCGGGGCGCGAATAGCTTGTTTTACCGACTATAATAGAAGGTATCGTCACCCTAAAACGCCTCACCGCTGTGATTTCGCCTGGTAAAAAGTTTGGACGGATGCTTCCGCCCATGCGTCCGCGGCCCATTCAATTGCACAGCCCCCTTGCTGGGGCGACGTCTGCAGCCTGGCTAAATCGAATCTTGGGGCCAGGGTCGAGCACGCCCCCCGGTCTGACGTGGCCAGTCAGCATCGCGCGAAAAGAAAGCCCCCGCAAGAGGAAGGATTGACGCCTTTCAACAAATTACCCACCCGTTTCAACGAGCTACTGTGCCGCACGAGCCGAGAGGCTGGTCTGGCCCCCTGCACGCGGCAGGCGCTAGGAACCTGAGACTTGCCGTATCGGGAGACCTTCGAGGAACGCAACATCCCGTGCTACCACCGACGTGATGGGAGGGATGAACGGGTGTGTCGCTTGATCTCCATGGCTTTCTGCTGCTCGAGACATCTCAAGACGAGCAGGTTCTCAGAGTACGGATGCATGAAACGATTAGGGGAGGGAAGTTCAGAGTCCATGTTCTGCTCTGTGAGGTCGTGGTCGTCTCGACCACTGCGGTCAACGTTGTCTTATCGGGATTTGGTAATTCAACGCATTCCGTGCACCTTTGCCAGACCGCTGTAAACCAGGGTTCCCGCTCAGCATGCTGACGTGCTATCGGCGTGTAGACAGCTTTTCCTCTCCCATGCCGTTGGCCTTTGCTGGGACGGACGCTCGAAACCGTCATATGAGGGGTGACCGGAAACAATAACACCATCCGCACGGGAACAGAAGACAGGGGGTGACTGGGCCTTCGCTGGTGTCGCGACAACCCCCGCTGCATGCATGCTCCAGACCGAGCCCTCCTTCACCTTGGCCTCCACGAAACAGATGGGTAGTAATTAGAGCCATTTGAGATCTTATTGGGAGGCTGTGCACAGTAGGGCGCCGTGAGTATGTCGGTGGCAACCCATTGGGCGTCTGCGTCGAAGCTGGCTGCGTCAGCCATTGCTTTCACAGCAATCAGAAGAATCGAGACTTTGTCCTTCAATTAAGTATCTCGATATTAGTATCCCTTTGCTTTGGAGTCCTGTCTATTCGGGAAACAGATAGGGTTGGAAAGTCTTTGAAGAAGTAGTCCAATTCTCTTCATGTCTTCTGGACTAGTATTGCTGTCAGGCCAAAACCAATCAAGACTCGGCCGGGCCTCTGGCGATATGCAAGCCAGGTCCAATTTTCTCACATAAGCTGATGCAACGTCAAGGCAACGGATTCCGGCGTCTGTTTTGCAAATGAACTTTGGAAAAGAAAACCATAGGCTGGCAAGGATATACGCTGAACGCCCACATCAATCGGTACCGCCCTGACGTTAGTAGATGAGCAGGTATATGGTCATTAGCGACACAACCGACGTATTTGCCAATCATGTATCTTTCCTTGAAGATTTACGGGACAAAAAGCATGACATAGCCAATGTCACGGTTGAGGCTTTTCATGAATTTTGGAAGTGCCTCAATATTGAGCACCATGCAACGTACGCAAAACCCGAGACTTCCTCGACTTCGAAGTGCGCTCAATTCTTGTGAACTCAGAAGTGCACGATTTCTCCGAAGGAATCGTGAGTGTTTTGTGCCTTGAGCCTTTCCATGGAGCATACTCAGACTTTGATTTAGTGCTTTTCATTGAGTATGAAGTCATGAATCCGAAAATTAATGAGAGGTTTCATGTGAAGGAGTTGACATGGCAGTAATAAGGATTGTGTTCGAGCTGCATAGATAACGAAGTCGTCCTGTCTTCACGGTGAAAAGAAGAAGTCAACGCAAGAATAACATCAGGACCAAAGATAAGATTGCAGGGAAAGTGGATTTCTTCCACAAAACCGTGCGAAGCAAGCATGAAATCCAAAAGGTCTGTCGTCCGTCTGTCAGGCCCCACTCTTGCACTGCAGCCCCTCATGGCTGACGTCTCATTGACCCCACACACAGCTGAGCTATTGCGCAGTGCACCTGCAACCTCGAAGAGTGTTCATGATTCTGAGATCAACAGATAAGCAACCGCGCAAACGTCCACCGCATCCCAGGAACTTCTGCTTGCTAGGCCCATGGGCCGTCATGGAAACTTCCGATACAGTGTCAACCTTTATGGCCACGATGGCCTTGATGGGTGGCATCGTCGTGCAGGGTGAGCTATCTTGTCCCTCGGCGACAGTCAACAAAATGCTAACACCTTCTTTACAATATGAAGAGAGACCACGGATTGATCTCGACCTCTACATACAGAACTACACCGGTACGGACACACGCGTCATAACTGTTGCGACCGTGCTCTGGCGACCTCGACTGTACATCGGATGCTTGCTAACCTTTAATAGGGCATACCCGATTCGATCGCCTTCTACTGATCGGCAAATGCTCCGTGGTGCTTTGCGTCGAGGCCTTGAAAGCTGCTGTGATTGAGGCGAAAACGGGGAAAGATGTCTCCCGCTATCGTGTTGCATTGGAGCACTTGATGGCTGTGGCTCCCAACGAGCCTGAAGCTGAAAAAGATGACGCCTGGATGGAAAGAACCGAAAAGGAAAACGCGGCAGAGACAGCAAGGCTGGAGGGCGAATTGAAACGATACAAGAACAATCTCATCAAAGAGAGTATCAGAGTACGATGGCCGTCCGACTCATCGCTCTTGGGACACAACTTCGAGAACCTACTGTACTGACATTTCAGTTTAGAAAGGCCACGAGGATCTAGGCACGCATTTTGAGAAAATTGGAAAAATGAAGGAAGCTTACGAGGCGTACGGAAAGATGCGTCCAGATGCCACCATGAGTAATCATATCGACGACTGTGCCATGCGCCTGGCCATGATATCTCTTCACCGCAGAGACTTTACATTGGTTGCGAGCAACATCTCAAAAATAAATGGTACACCCACGGACCAAAATAGAGAGAAGCTCGCTGGCTCAAGAACAGCGCTGGGCATTGCGCTACTGGAGTTGGGGCGCTACGAATCGGCGGCTACAGAGTTCCTTCACGCACCCGACGCACTGCCGCCCAAAGCTTACAACCAAATCATCAGCCCAAATGACATCGCCATTTATGGCGGACTCCTTGCACTCGCTACCTTTAGTCGCGAGAAGCTTCGCAAGGACGTACTGGATAACACACGCTTCCGCACTTTTCTAGAGCACGAGCCGCATATTCGCAAAGCCGTTAGCCATTTCCTTAACGGTCGATATTCAAATTGTCTCTCCATTCTGGAGGCTTCACGTCCGGATTTTCTGTTAGACATATACTTACAGAAGCATGTTTCAGAAATTTTCTCAAGAATTCGAAGCAAATGTATAGTTCAGTACTTAATACCGTTCTCGTGTGTCACTCTCAAAAGTTTGGAGTCGGTATTTGCTCCATCTGGAGCATCTCTCGAGACAGAGCTGGCAAAAATGATACAAGAAGGTGCATTCAACGCACGAATAGATTCGAAAAGTAAAGTCTGTGTTCTCGACATATCGATGGACATTGCCAAGAGTTCCTACACTAACACCAATATAGCTACTGGTGGCCGTTCGTCCCGATGCTCGAGTCCAGATGCAACAGGAAACACTTCAAGTAACAGAAAGCTACGAGCGGGAGGCGAAAGAGAGACTCCGTCGCATTAGTATCGTTGCTTCTGGGCTCAACACGTTCGTTGGAACAAGAAGGTCATCTGGGTCTGGGTCAAGTTTTGACGAGGATTGGTGTGATGACAATAATGGAACTACTTCCGATCAAGTTGGAGAAGCAATAATGGACTAACGTCAGTCACACACGCACATTTACCCAAGTCAGCCTCTATGCGCTTCTGACTGTGGCCCTGTCTTCGAGTTCCTGGTGGGTTCATCTTACAGACGTATCGTGTCGAAGTCAGCATGGGCATCCCTTCATCAGGACCATGTGGCTCGGCCACTAGCGGCTAGTTTTACTACGATACAAGGGACGCAGGGAAAGTTGGCATTGATGTGGGCATTAGACTCGCGGAACTCTCGGGCCCTCCGGAGACTTTACGTATGATCACA
Source organism: Aschersonia sp. MBC 735 (assembly GCA_030783925.1). Taxonomy (NCBI): domain Eukaryota; kingdom Fungi; phylum Ascomycota; class Sordariomycetes; order Hypocreales; family Clavicipitaceae; genus Aschersonia; species Aschersonia sp. MBC 735. Next base: position 156,570 of record JARJRV010000195.1, on the reverse strand, counting down.
GGATTGATTCTAAGTATATCCGATCAGGATGCTATGACTTCCAGGTCGACACGACCTGCACGCCTACAGGCATTAAGTGGCGAATGGTCAATCACATTTGTAGATACTAGCGGTTGAGACAAACAACGGCTCGTTGCGCGTGGAGGTTCGTGATCAGCTGTCGAGATTTGTACGTTCGAAATTGCGGCCCAATGACCGGCCCTCATGGCAATCTACACTCACGAACAGATTACGCTATCGACACGGCATACATGCACTCAGGCTTTACAAGCTTGCAAGACATCATGATCGTCACCGCCAACTACTTCTTTCAACCCATTAACTGTCTCAAATCCGTTGGAGGCCATCTGACCTGCGCAAAGGTCAGACATCGCTTGATGCTCTGCAAGAACTTCCGCGTGATCTCGTCACCCATGACGTGGCCCTTTGCTCCATTGTGCAGCTTCTCCCGAGCACTTCGCTCGTGGATGCCAACCATGGTGACGCCAATGGGCCATGCTGCTTTTCCGATGCTCAGTCGGAGGTAGTCATCGTTGGCGTCCACGTAGCGCCGCTCCTGAAGGGCTTTGACGATCTGCACAACGGGTTCAATGAGTGAGTCCTGTAGGTCACCAGATTCGAATCTTCGGAAGAGCTGTTTTTGACGCTTAGTACCCCTACCAACCAGCGTGTGCAATAGCCTGAAGTGTTCCAAGCGTAATCAACGTGGATGAGGAAGGACTTACCGGTTTCATGTTTTCTCTCGTTTGCACCATGGTGTTGTGCGCCTGTTTGCTCGCGCTCGTCTCACTCCTCTCGCCTTCCATAGCTTTCTCGTACTCCGTCAGAACCATGGTGAAGTAGCTGGCAAGCTGTCTGAATAGCCATCTCCTGCCTTCCTTGTCCTTGGGCAGCGTTCCATCTACCTTCATGTCCTTCTCCTCAACGAGCACCAGCGTTGTCGGAATAGGACCCCTGCTCATCGCCGTCATCAGTCCCTTGTACCGCTTTAATCTGGCGCCATGACTCTCCCCAAACAACATATAGGGTTGGCCAATCGCTCGAAGGCCTTGCCGTAGCTCCTCCTCCGGTATATCGTCCTCATCCGCGCTGTCAACCTTTTCAGCTTGCAGCTTGACCACCTCTGGCAAGCCGAGACGCTTCCTTCGTATCCGCTCTTCCTCCTCTTCTTTCTGTTGTCGCAGCCTCCGTGACTTCTCAGCAAGCTTGCGTCTCTTTTCCTCGCGCACTTCGTTCTCGGTGGCGATGTCGTCTTCTCGCTTGCGTTTGGCAGCCGCTTTGGCTTGACGGTCTTCATCTAGTGCTTTTTGTTCCGCCAGGTACGCTGCTCTGCGCTGTTCTTCGATCTCTGATCTTTTGAGAAACTTTTGGTTGGTATCGCTGGGGGTTTTAGCCTTTGAGAGCTCCTTGCTCATGAGGGACGCAAAGTCCATGGTCGCAGCTTGGAATGCTCGTCTCCAGACTTCGATGCAGTAAGACGACTTTACTTTGGGATGCGATCTCTTGCGAAATGTACTTTGGGGTGCTCTATGGGACGAAAGTTTGCGGCGCGAAGCATGCGAGGTGTCTGACTTCTTGGCGGTCGTCTCAGCCAGTTGCCGTATCGATTGCGACGGGTATTCGCCGGATAATCTGCACCACCAACCAAGACTATATCAACCACGCCAGGCCATAGCATCATTTGCGACAGCTTTCGGCGATAAAATGAAGTCCATGTCATGATGGTCCGTCAACGACAATACTCTGTCTCTTTCCAAATCCTTCAGGTCTGATATTTTCATCCTCGGTGCGAGGACATCGAAACGCAAATATGTCCTCTATTTCAGACGCCGGGGACCGCGATCCGCCGGCGCCTTTCCTGCTTCAGCTCTTCTATCGGAATGGTGGTTTCTGCAGGTAAGTCCTGGCTTGAAACTGCGTACTGCTGATTTTTTTTCCCCGGATGCCCTTTATGCGTAGGATTCTCACACTCGTTCTAGGCCGGACGAATTTGCATCCAACACGCTACCGCCATGCATTTCTGTATACACCTGGCCGAGGTGTACTCTGAGTGAACTCGCTTTTGAATTGGCTACTTCAAAACCGTCAGTCCTCCCGTACCCTGCTACAGGCACGAGGCTATCGTTCCAGCTGGTCTGTCCGGACTTGCGAAGCATGAGCACTGTCTACAATCCTCCCCCACGCTATGCTGTAAAGGACCTGGGCAGCTTGGTTATTGGCACAAACATGCACGGAGACGACCCTGAATTTGTCGAGATGGGAGGTTCAGCACAAGGAGCGGAGAACAAGACACTGGACAGTGCACGATTTGTGGTCGGCGACTATGTTTCCTGCGCAATCTTGCCTCCTCTGGCTGACGGTTCTGTGGCGCCAGCATCAAGTGCCAGACGGGACTCGCATCCGGCATATCGAGATAGCATGGAGGGCAGGGGTGCTGCGACTTCTCAGGGGCGAGTAAATGGATTCACCAGGGGCAGTGCACGCGAGAGCAGAGGCATGCGGAGAGGCGGCGGCGGTGCTGGGGGCCCAGGAATCATTGTACCACCCGGGGAATGGAGGAGAGGCGAACGGCTGCCATTGGTGCCTCCTTCTAGGCCGAGGGGCGGACTTGGGAGTGATGGTCGATGGTAAGCCAGCGAAGCGGCTTCCTAAGTCAAATGTGATTGCATGATACCCAGATGAACAGGAGCTCGAACACACTGATGTGGTGGACTGGCAAGATCGGTGTTTGACTCTATCCATTCACTTCCAGTAAAGTCCCAGCCCCTCCCCGTCTCTTGCATGCAGAACCGGACCTTACATCCCAAAACACCCTCTTCGCCTATCGCTCATAAACAGTATCACCTCTTCGTTTGGCGCGGAAGTTGAAGAGACCCTAGGTAATGTCAGTAGGGATTAAACCTCGAGCACAGGGCCGGGATGACGTGCATCGGTCTCATAAGCCACATAGCCGAAGATCGCGGGAACCGCGATCACATACATGAACGTGAGTCGAGCGGTCCTTGGCGTCCACCTGAAATAGTGATGTCTTGTCTTTTGCATAGCTGTTTATTGTGTTAGGATCGCGGCCATTGTATGAGCTATCGCTTGGGTTCGCCTGCAACTGACCCTGCAGCTTGAGATAAGCCGGGTCCGGCTTCACGTCTGAAATGCAACTAATTAGCCAAAACATGTTGTCAATTGATCACAAAGACGACATACTGAGATGTGCCATCTTGTCTGACGGGACGTGACTTCGCAGTTCGGCGGATCAGAGGTCTCTGCCGTGACGGTCGCAGCTCGGATTGCCGTTGCCTCTACGAAAGGTAGGTGGTCTGCTGGATTAGGTAAGGATACCACGCCTGGGACGGGGCAACTCAACTACCCTATAGCTTGGGTGAAATAATCAAGAATTTTGTTCCATATTACAACTCAAGCCGAGGTAATGTATCGAAAGTCTTCTAATTGCAGCGGCTTAGGGCATGTAAGGTTCGCGATAAGTTGCGAGACATGGATATGCATCGTTACTGACGACATTATTTGCGATGAAATGTGAGCGTTCACTGCTGCATCGCGATCATAACGACCCCGCCACACTCCATGTGGTCTATAATGGAAAGATGTAAGAACCGAGTTGTGTCAGAGAATCGATTGATACCGGCCCTAGATTTCCATCAGTTCATCGGGCTGAGCCTCGCCAGAGCACCTTCGCGCTGTCGCGAGGCTGGCGCAGACGTCTACGAGCACGTCCGCTTGTGGATTGTACCTGCGCCCAGCTCGGCATATTCACTAAGCACTCAGACATCGGAAGGATCCAGAGCTCAGCGAGATGTGTGAAATGATGGCCTACCGTCACATGCGCCCTTTAGGCGTGCGGCGATGAGTTGAATGGTCACACAAGAACGACGGCTGTACAGTGACGTACATTGACGCCCTTTCCCCCCTAATGAAGTGTCCTTAATATCTCCCTCCAACCGACCACCAATAATGTTCCAAGAAACCATGCAGTGCGATCGTGCTCAGCAAAGACAAATACTCTTCTCATTATTACACTCACCAATAGGCTATCGGCGAGGAAACGCAGGGATGGCATCAATATGGGTAGCTATATCGTACTCTGCTTTCTTCTATCTTTTGGTTCTCGTGATTTTGTCAACGACCGGACAAGCCGAGTTACTCTGGTACTACGCGGCCTTTTTCTTTTTTTTGGGACGCTCGTCGTCCTCGCCGTCTTCTTCATCGTCGTCGACGCCACTTTCGGCATCGCTGATACTGCCTGATCCGGAACTCTCGTGATCGCTGTCGAACTCTTCGGCCACATCACTATCACTATCGGCATGGAAGTCCTCGTCAACGCTCTCCTCATCTTCGTCGGCTGAGCCACGGTCAGCCTTGTTAACGACGACTTCATCATCTGACTCGTCCATGTCTTGCTCGCGAAGAGCGGCGGCGAGCAGATTTGCGTCTTGTTCGATCTCGTTCTTGACCCTGAGACCTTTGAGCTTGAAGAAAGTCTCGAGCGCTTTCAGGTCTTCCCGATTAATGTTGCTGAATTGTGATGAGCCAGCGCCATTCTTCATCAATACCGTGATGTCGAAGGTGGACAGGGTGGAGACGGCGCCGCCGACACGCGAGAATGTGACAGACTGTGTCTGCTCGTAGGCAATGTATGTAGCTGGCTTCGGCACAAACATGAAGGCCTTCTCCAGACAATACAAGAAACCCTCGCTGGCTTTGATTGAACATTTGATGCCAAATTGACTTCGGTGTCTATAACAACGTTTTCAGTCAGCTTCGGCTTTGTCGTCGAAGACCTGCCTTCGGGGGAGGCAAGGAGTGTATGGGCAGAGCCAGGGCGATACACACGTGATGAAGTCTTTCGCAGGTGAGGATATCTTTTTGTTTGCTAAACCTCGGAAGATCTTGGCGACCACATGATGCAGCGGTTCTTCATAGTGTGGTTCTAACTTGTCTTTGTACTTGGACTGCAGTTCTGATTCTTCAAGGTTTAGATCGATGGTGACTTCCTCGTCCTTCTTGAATTGCATGACCACGAAGGGATACCGGGTTTGTCCCTGGCGCAGAGGAGGATCTAAGCCGATACACAGCATGCAATGCATCTCGTCGGGCTTCGGGAGGACCATAAATTTCTTGATAGCATCGTACTGGATCTTGTAATCGTAAGTTTTGCCGCGCAAGCGAAAGGAGGCCTCGTACATATCAATATCGAATCGTCCTCTGTTATAAGCACAATTGTCAGAAGAGGGACCATTAGTGTGATAGCAGACCAGAATAAAAAGAACAATCGAAGAACAACAAAGGCATCTTCTGGACAGGCAATGGGGTTTCACCGAACCCGAACATCCAACCATCGTCGCAACGGCGTACCTGGGTGTGAGATGCAGCACATCCAAGAAAGTGGCGATAGTATCGCCAGCTGTCTCTCCGATCTCTGCTTTCTCTATGAGGGTCTCGTAGAACAAGGTCGCGGCGTTTTTTTCCTCGGCCTCCTCTTCTTCTCCATCTTCCCCCTCGCCTTCCTTAATTGCCGTGGTGGTGCCTGGGACGTAAAGCCTCATCTCTACCAGCTGATCACGACCTGCACCAGCTTTCTTACCCTTACCACGAGCTCCGCCGAGTTGTCCGTCTGTGCCTGTGTCGTTGGAGTCTTGCGGTAGGGACATCTCAACAGCGACTTCGTTGCGACCAGCTAAATTGGTGTTTGCGATCTCGGAGTAGGGAATTTCGAACGCTGGTTTGTTTTGTACGCTAAAGGTAAGCTCAGCCTTTGCGAAGTCGGCTTTGCCCCAATTCCAACCACGCAGGGCGTGCTCTTTGCTTTCGAGTGGCGTGCTGTACCAGTTTTTGAAGACCTTACTAAGGCGCTCGTAGTCGTCTTGTTGAAATCCATCGAGCTGTATTATCCCGGAATTCCGCTGCAGAATACGAATTTCGAAGCCCTTGGCCGCTCTGCTCCATTGCGCCCCGCCGATATTGCTCTGATCGAGAGTGAAGGTATCGCCTCCATTTGATGGCTTCCAGCCGAAGCCCGTTTCAGCAAATCTGCATTTCCCGTTCTCTTTGGAAAGATCTAGATAAATGTTGTCGAAGCTCTCTCTATTTGATTTGCATGATCAGTCTATTGATGAGAGGAAGAGGCACATATCGATGATGGCTACGCGTAGTGACAACTCCAAGATGCAGCCTGAGGCCGTTGCTGGCGCAGCGAAGTGAAATGCGCCAAACGATGAAGAGGGTGCAGCCGGGGTAAAAATATAAAAGGCAACTTACATTGCAGTCATATTTCGACGATCTGCGTGTCTGCACAATCAAGTGGCGCCGGTGTATAAGTCTTCAGGAAAGTTGATGATGCGGGTTGCATTCATGAATTGTTTGTCTTGAGGAAAGAACGGATTTTGCGAAGCTGCCAGCTGCCCCTAAAGGTCTTTGATTGGCTTGGGATGAGAGCCGGACACGCGCCCACTATGTATTACCGCGTACGCGATACTAGGAGCTTGAGTGGCTTGCGCGGGCACGGATGAGTCAGCGCTTTGCCCGCACCATATGCGCCTGCCGTTTCGTGGGATTTCCTCCCGACAAGCCAAGCCAACCTAATTCGAGAAGAGCATTGTGACCCATAGGAAATAAAGAAAGATGGAGACTAAAGCGATGAAAGTTAAAAGACGGGGAGCGAGCCATTGGGCACCGGGCTATGTTCCCTTTGGCGTGATAAGCAGGGGGGAGACGGCTTTTAGCGGCAGGACAATTTGGAAGGACCCAGCCTCGTGCCTCTTTCCGTTGATACTAATAGGCGGCTTCATCGCTGTCCATTGCCGTTACAGGCATTGATAGCCGATGCTGCAGGAGATAAGAGAGACATACATATGCACGACATCTTGAAAGGAGAAATAAAGTCGTCATCACTGGTGCATTGCATTCTCAAATTTGGAAATCACTCTTCGTCTCGTCCAACCAACCAGCGAGGCTCAGTGCGCATGGAACCTGTGCATATTCAGCTCTTCATCAACTCTGGCAAGGGAGTCGAGCGATAACAACCAGACTTCAACTAATGATGGCCAGACCCGGAAATCCGACATCGTGGGCTGAGTACGAAGGGCGCTCGTCGTCAATTGGAAGCATTGAGTCCAACGCCGTCGAAGAAGACGCCTTTCTCGATGGCGATGAAGATCAGGAGATTCGTGCCTTGCTCGGCCAAGAGCGCAGAAGGTCAGTCCAGGTCGTTACCGTTCTCTCGTCAGCCAACGTCACTCTCCTCTGACAGTGCTCTGCCGGACCTGTAGATCCTCGGTTAGGTACCGCATTGCTGCTATGGCGGATATTGGAGGAGTGAACAGCCTCAGATCGTTCGCTAGGAGTTGGCAACGAGCCGCTTCTTTTGCTGAAGTTCTTCCACATCACCCAAGTTTCGTCATTGCTGTGGAGACAAATTCTGTCGGCGACTTGGGCGACGGCAGTCAAGACATTGAGAATGTTGCTGAAGACCACGGTCTACCTCGGCGCCGTACTGGACTTCTTGCGGAACAACTAACGTCGCCAAATACCTCAGGTGTCATTTCAGACTCTCCACAACGCGTGATGAGTTCCAGTTCTGGACATGATTGCTCTCGGGTATCTTATGATGCTGGGGATCAAGATGATCAAGGCCCCTTACTCGCCGGTTCGCTATCAAGCCAAGCCAGCATCTTCGCCGGCCCCCACCATCTCACCATGCCGCACATCACTGGTAGTTACGGCTCACTTCGCCGGGCCTCAGATCTCAGTAGGATGCGCTCTCGGTCCTCATTCAGCCAAGGAAGTGGATGGGGACCGGGTCAACAGCATATGGGCGCGGATGGCGGCGAGGCTGCTTTCGTGGATGGACAGTTGGGAACAGCGAAAGCGGTTAAACAGGACGAGCATGTCATCATCAGTGTTCATGGTCAGAGCACCCTTCCTCAGTCGATTTTCAACTCCATCAACGCAATCATTGGCGTCGGCTTGCTAAGCCTACCGCTGGCTTTCAAGATGAGTGGATGGATTATCGGACTGGTCATGCTGACCTTGAACGCGGCCGTCACTGCTCACACCGGTAAATTACTCGGCAAATGTATGCATTTCGATGCGAGTATCATTTCCTACTCTGACTTGGCCTACATGGCCTTTGGCACGCGAGCTCGCGTGATAGTCTCAGCTCTGTTCACCCTGGAGTTGGTCGCAGCATGCGTCGCACTTATCATTCTGTTCGCAGACTCCCTGGACTTGCTACTGCCCAGCTTAGCCACCCCCAATATCTGGAAATGTATCTGTGCTGTGCTAGTGCTCGTTCTGAACATGCTTCCGCTGCGTTGGCTCAGTTATACAAGCATTGTCGGAATATTCTCCACCTTTTGCAGTAAGTTGCAGCTCACCTCAAAGGACTCGGTCATCTTGCCAGGCTTGGATCGCTGGACTGCTACGAAATCATATTCTGCTCTGGTGTTCATGTGCTGATTGATCTGCAAGTTGTTTGTATCGCAATTCTCAATGGGCTCATCAAGGAGCATGCGCCGGGATCCTTGTGGGAACCAGCTAAGACCCATTTACTGCCCTCAAACTGGCTTTCACTGCCCATAGCTTACGGGCTAATGGCAAGTCCATGGGGAGCTCATTCTGTATTCCCGTCGGTAAGATCATGCTCACTCGCGTTGCGCCAAGTCCATGGACTGACCATGCGTCATCTACGTGCAATCAGATTCATCGAGATATGAGACATCCCCATAAATGGGACCGCGTCGTCAATGTGACGTTTTCATTTTCAGTACGTTTCATCTAACCCTTCCTCCAGTCCACTGCCGCTCCACTGTATCTCACTACCACCGAGAAGGAACTACTGACACACGATTTACCACCAGTACGTTCTTGATACCTGCTTAGCCATCATCGGAATACTCATGTTTGGCGACGGGATTCAAGAGGCCATCACCTCAAACATCCTCAAGACCCCCGGATATCCCGAATCTCTAATCATCTTGATGTGCTGCTTCGTTACCGTTATACCCTTGACCAAGATTCCACTCAATGCTCGTCCTCTCATCACAACAGCAGATGTCGTCTGTGGCGTGGGTCGAGACCGCTCACGCTGTGCTTCAGGATCAACAGCCCAATCTTCTCACCGCACGCGCCTCGTTAGAGGACTGGCGCGAGTATTCGTTGTCCTAGTGCTCTTGGGCATTGCCATACTCTTTCCGGCATTCGACTCCGTTTGCGCCTTCCTGGGGGCTGCACTCTGCTCACTTGTTTCTGTCATTTTGCCCATCTGCTTCTACCTGAAGCTGTATCATAGGGACATCACACGATCTGAATGCATCACGTCCTGGACCATGTTGGCTGTATTCTCTGTCTTTGGACTGGTGGGCACAATCTGGACGTTTTTGCCCAGACATCTCGTTGAAGCGTGACACGCGTTGAAGTATGGCAATAGCCACTTCCACATTTGTGCAATAAAAGCGCCAGCTCGTAATCGCACTCAAGCACATGTAGGATACACTGGCTGTCTTGGAGAATGTGATAGGGGATACATTGCAGTGTTTTTTCCGTTCTTGTTTATCATCCTTTTGAAATCACGTTTTGGTGGTCCAAATTTTGAGTGGGTAACTTCTGGTATTTCTTCTAGCTAAATTCGGGTGTGACCGATACACAGAAAGCGAGCCACAGCGATCATGTAACTCTTCAAACATTTTGACTTCGACGACGCTCTGTTGCCGCGTTGCAAAAGCAGCTGCCTGAAACCATGACAGCTCGATTGACACGCATCGCCAGACTCTGAGGCGCGAACATTTGCCAAACATGAATGAAAAGGTGACGGCTGTGACCACGATTGAAGATTGCGGTATTATCTTACTCCCAACCCCCAACCCACTCAACGTCCCTAGGATTAGCTTGCCTTTGATCTCGGCGCCAATTCCAATCCCGACCCTTACCACCAAAGATGTCTCTGGAGGACCGATTGCCTGTCCAATAGTTGTTTGCGTTGTGTTTTGTATGATCATAGTAGCTGAGGCCGAAAGCATACTGACGCCGACCATTTGAGCCTGACGATTTGCCCAGGTCAGCCGGAATGTTCTTCGCCCTTCGTCGCTCGCCCAGCGCAGTCCACTTATCGAAATTGAAGCGTTTGGAAGGTGGAGAGTAACGTGGTGTTGAAACGAGAGACTCAACGACTGGTGATTCTTGGAAAAAAAAACCGTCCGCAACCAGATCATCGTCGACGTCTCCCTTAATAGTAACCTGTGAGCACGAATTGGTGTCGGATTGACCCGCTTCTTTGTTGTCCAAATTGCTCCCATGGCTCCATGTTCTGGCGTTCAACTTCTGGATGACACTTCTTTGTTTCTGTTGCTCCTGTTCCTCATCCTCGTCCCACATGTCGCTCCAGCTCTTTGACACCGCCTCACTGCGACGACCCATTATTGTTGACAAAGACAGAGCCAAAGGCTTGGCCATTGTGATGGGCAAAGACCCAGCAGTGGGAGGCTCAAGAGTACGACGGGTGATCCGAAGAGATCTCATTGAACTTTCCAACTGAGAGCCAAAGGCAGATGACATGGACGGAGTCTGAGTACTGCCAGAACACCAATCAACAGTCTCGCCAGATTTAGAAAACAAATCCTCCGTATAACTTTCATTGTCCGGAATGGCACTGAGCTGTCGAGCTTGACGATTCGGTGTCGCATGCAAGGCCTTTGTCCAAGAGAAAGCACAAGTTGGGGTGTCAATGTGAGGACTCTGGATCGACGGGGTGCGCAGCGGCTCTCGATTAGCAGATGCGACGGTGGCTTTCTCTGCTCCGCAAAAGTCATCCAATGACTCGTCTTCCGTGGTAAAGCTGATGACACGAAGAAGTGCATCGCGTGCGCCGTCAAGAGAACGTCGTTTAGGATCCAAATTCATGCACTGCACGATAACTTCGTACGTGTCCTGGGACATGCTAGGGAAAACATCAAAGAGGCTTTGCTTGTCGCGCGAGAAATCCAAAAAGAGCGGATCCTCCTCGATAGGCATTGTAAACGGATTTCGTGAAAATAAAATGTTGAGCAGGCAAACGCCGATGGCCCATACATCAGCTTCAGCGGGCGAATATCCCGCGCCAGCAGAATCGAATTGTTCGGGGGCCATGTATCGGTCGCTTCCAACGGTCGTCTCATAAGACCACTTGTCCGTGGTCGCCAAGCCGAAGTCACCGAGTTTCATTGTTCCGTCGTTGGTGAGGAAGATATTTTCTGGCTTGATGTCTCGGTGGAACACGCCTTGAGAGTGTATGTATGCGACGGCGTCGACAAGCTGCAACATAAATTGCCGAACGTGCTCCGTCTGGAGCGGTCCGTGGCCATTCCGGATTGCTTCGTATAAATCGCCTTGCGAGCAATACTCCATGACGAGATATGTATGGGCATCGGTCTCGAATGAATGCAAGAGGTTGACAATATGCTTGTGAGACCCAAGGCGGTGGTGAATAACGAGTTCCTCAGACTTATCATCGATTGCCAACTCCAGGCCGACATCAGATGGCGCAGACTTCTTCGTTAGACACTTTATAGCAACAACCCGATTTGTGACCAAGTCTTGAGCTTTGAAGACCATGCCGAAGGAACCATGATTGAGAGGCGATATTGTCTGGTACCGCCCGTCCAAGAGACCTCCCGCAGTGAATTTGTGTCTGAAGCACTCCATTTTCTGCTTGGGAGAATTGTGAGAACCAACAAAAAGACAAGGAGAACATAAAACCTTCGAACTTTGGAGAAGCAGGAATACAGATGCGCGCTGCTGCTGTAATGTGCGTCGATAGTGGGATGGAGAGATTATAGTACAATGATATTGGATATGACGCGAGTGAAGCTTGGTCTTAGTGAAGCTTAGTGAAGAACGCTGTGCATTACCACACGTTTTGACAAACTTGACTGATGTCGAGAGCGATGAGTGGTCGAAAATATACAAATAATGCAAACAAACAGGTCCGGAAAAAGTGCGATCAATGAAGACGTGGCGTGAACGATTTTGAACGATGGTTTTGAAGGATCAACGAGTCATCTGGATGCTTAAGATTTTGGATGTCGAGGAACAAAAGAGACGCGTAGTCATGGAGGTGGTTGACTCAAAGTAAAGAAAGAGCCCAAGGACTCGGAGTTTTGAAGAGAAGCAAAGTGAAGTTTCGTTATGATGACATGGACGGTCGTATTTGGTTGTCAGACCCAATGGAAATAGAGTAGTAGGAAATTCAATTGACGTCGGATGCAAGGGACCTGAAAGAGCCACCGAGCGCTTTGAGGGTCGTGGTGCTGAGGCTAGACGTCCATCCACAGGCTGTCTTCCTCGATGCGAAGGCTTCAAGGCGGAGGGATCTAGCCGTAGTTGTCAGACCCAATGGAAATAGAGTAGTAGGAAATTCGAATGACGTTGAATACAAGGGACTTGAAAGAGCCACCGAGCGCTTTGAGGGTCGTGGTGCTGAGGCTAGCGGTCGCTGTCTTCCTTGATGCGAAGGCTTCAAGGCAGAAGGATCGAGCCGGATGGTATTGCGACTAAGGTCGCCGAGGCCGCGGTGCTTTCAACGTTGAAATGCTCATAAGAGTGTGATATTGCACTGAGCTTGTCGTACGGGGAAGCCCCCAACGACCCAATAGACGCAATCTGAAATGTCTGCGGCAGCCCTTTGGGCGGATTTGTACGGGGAGACGTTGGAAACACCGTGTTTGTAAATGGTAATGAATCTCCCGGGTGATGCGTGGAATTGGTGTAGAGGCGCCCTTGCGTGTTCAGGGAACAATGGACCAATTGATGAATGCGCTTTTTGGGGAGTATTTGGCTGCCCAGAGCCCGATGGAGGAACTCAGCGCCCTTGCTTCCTATTGCTGAGCAAAAGGTGCGAACAAAGATGAGGCAGGAGAATGGGTTCGATGCTTGGACCAATGGCGACGATGGATGAGTTGGAACAAGGAAGGTTGGCGCCAACAGTATGCTCGGTCAATGTGTTGTGAATGAACAAGGGGTGAGTAGAGAGGATGCAACTTGGAAAAAAACAATTGAGACTATGAATGAAGAGGAAATCGCTGTATGGACGGCTAGAAAGGGCGGGAAGTGACGATAAAGAGAAGGAGGGAATGGCGGTGATGACAGATGGGTGGGCTGGGATGGAACGAGGTGGAAGCCGGAAGGGAAGATAGAGAGGGGCGAGTGTCCGTATGTGTGTCACTGGGCCGGGGGACGACGGTCAAGGGAGCTAGCAGCAACAAGTGGGGACGGCACTCAAAGCCTCCAGGGGGGCGAGCGGTACGATGGAGGATGGCAACCCAGCCAGCAATCCAATTCGACCCAAACAGACCACATCCCCCCATTAGTCTGCATGAATCAGTGCTAGCGTCATTTAAGGTGATTGGTGCGTAGGCAACGGCGCTGGTATGTAGACTCAGCCCTTGGCTGTTGCTGTACAGATTCGAGTACTGTGTACTCCGTACGTTGTGCGAATACGTGGCTGCCGCTTTATGCTCGGGTGGCGTTTCCTTTCTTACTGTTCTCGCTGATTGTGGCTGAGCTGAAGCGGTGCGTTTACAAAGATTCAATATCACAGGCGTTGTGTTCTTCGTGGGCAAGCTTGCAGGAGGCCCGACGCTGACCGCGGCATTCCTGTGATGGGCATGCACGTTATTGTGCGCTTGCGTGTATCCCCGTACGAAATACGGGGCCTCAGACCATTGCCAACCATTGCCAATAGAGTCGAGGAAATGAGTGTGTCTGCGTAGCGTTCAGGTACTCGGTACGGAGTGCAGCGTAGATCGTGGACCCTGATTGAGGCGGCGCATTCGAGTGCATGACAGTTCCAGAAATATGGGGCAAGTCAGTGGGCGTCTACCAGCTGTGCGCATGATTGGACTAGACCGCATCTGCCCCGTGTTCATCAAAATGACGAGCAGCCCAGCTGACCAGACAGCCCAAGGATGTACACAAAACACGGCACTCCGTACGGAGTTCTCTGTTTGAACGTCTACAACAGAAGCGCTACGTAAGTACTCTACTTCAGCACGTCAGGTAACTGCCCACGTCACAGAGTCCCAGGGACGCCGTTCCAGCGCGGTGGCGTCAGAAGCTAAGCCAGCACGCTTCCCGGCGGAAACGGAGGCTGGCGTTGCCTGCATGCGGACCCATGCGCTGATAACGTGGCAGCTGATGCGTCCAAGCCACGACGTCTTCACCGCCTGCTTGCGACCAGCGCCTCCTGCCGCTTGAGGAGGGAGTCAATGTTGTTGGGCCTCCTCGCTTCATGCGGGTCTCCCTCCCGGACTGCGTTCCGAGTAAGTTTGTTGGTGCCGAGCATTTCTGTCAACGGCCGATATTACTGAGGTCATGGCGCATGAGTGCAGAGCGGCTCATCAACATCAACACGAGCCAATTGGAACAAGATAAATCCACCATTTTTGCCGACTGGCAGGCTCGCAGTAACAGCGCTTGAAGTGGGCGCTACGGAGTACTGTCAGTAGATTGGGCTTGATGCATTGTCGAGGGCTGGCCATGTTTACTTTGATCCATTTTTTGAGTCTTCTACTCCGCTTCTCTCCAGTTACTCCTGAATCCATGTCATGGCGGCTAGATTGCAGCAGTAAGGGGCGGTATTATGAACACGTACTCCGTTACTCCCGTGTGTGTGTCTAGACTCCGTAGCATGCACGATGCACTCCTCGTGCCTGGCGTCGCGGCTGTCCACAGAGCTCCGCAAGGATGCACAGGCGGCATTGCCCAGTTGAGGAAGGAGAAAACTGGGCCGTCAGCGATCTCCTGGCAGTCGCGGCCAGTGTGTCGCGCCATGATGATCTCGCCAATAGCGCCTGTGTCCCTCAATCGGCCGGTGCGCACGAACGAGTGGACAGAGCGCCCGACTCCCTAAAGTACTCTCGAGACTTGTTTAGTGAATAGAAGACACTTTTGCGGCTGGCGTTAAGGGGTATGCAAGGAGCGGACTGCCACGTCGAGCGCCCCCTCTGAATTATTGTGTGATTTGCTGCAGAGTTGAAGCGGCCGGATGCCACTGCTACTATGACCTGGTCTCGACGGGAAATCCCCTGAGCAAAGCTGGACATCGATCAGCTTCCATGTGATGTTTTTGATGGCTCTGCCGATCGGCTGTCCTGAACAGCCGGCGCTTTTCTGCTCTTCCAACGAGCTGTCGTTTCACCATTGGGAAGCGGTGAACACAATAAGCCAAGTCTGCTCGGCACATGCGACGTCTTATCTGCCTCGCGCGCCAATTCTTCCTGACCGCCCCCTCGTTCACTCGATCTGGTGGTATCTCTAGTCGTCTAGCTTCCGGCTAGCGTGCCAGGACCAACTTGTGGCCGACGAACCATGCGACCTGCATCCGATACAATGATGCCCCACCAATCCCGTTTCCGTCCGCGCAGCATCCGATGACCGTTCCTGTGACACACAGAAGTTTTTCTTGATCACATTTGTGCTTCCGTTGGTATTACGCCATAGAGCCCGAACCGACTACCGGCGAACATCCGACTTAGAGAAGCCATTCGAACCGTTGTTCTTGGTGGTGTCTTGTCTCTCATCTACCCCACGCCGTCTGGTGAGGCGCGAGGCCAAGTAAGCCACTCCGTACGACTTTTTGGGCCAGTGTTCCAGAGAGACCCAGAAAGCTCGCGCCACTTCTCGGCATCAGTCACATTAGTAGCCATGCTGGCGTCAAGCTTAGAGGATTTTGACGTCGTTATGCTCGACATTGGTGAGTAGATGACTGAGACATAGTCCGCACTTCATTCTCTCTAACTTGGCTTGCAGAGGGTACCGTTTGTCCAATCACCTTCGTTCGCGATACTTTGGTAAGCAATTTAGTTACGCTTGGTTTGGCATGTTGATCATTTCGATCGGAAGAGCAGCAACCCCTCCTGGCACTGTACTTTTTTTTGCAGCACATCTATCCATAGATCAGCACAGACTATTTCGTAGCTTCGAAACTCTTGGTCTTGAGATTGTTGGTGATTATCGAGAACGCAAGCAAACTTTGGGATCTTGTTTCAGCCTCCTTACACACATTCAAGTCACTCCAGAAAGGGAAAGAAGCTGATTGAAGCTGCTTTTATGTGAACAGTTCCCCTATGCTCTCAGAAAACTACCTTATTATCTCGACCAGCATTGGGACAGCAAAGAATTTGCCACGTATCGAGAAGCATTCCCTGAGGAATTCAGTGGTGATCGCGTTCGTTTTGAGGACCATGTTCGCGATCTCGTCAGTAGGGACGTCAAAGCTCCGTATCTGAAAGCTCTTCAAGGCCTTCTATGGCAGGCGGGATACGCGTCTGGAGAACTCAAAGCGCCTCTTTTCCCCGATGTTGGTCCCTTTATGCAGGCCGCCTGCGCATCTGGGAAGAAGATTTTCATCTATTCATCAGGATCTGTGTCGGCTCAAAAGTTGTTTTTCGCACACACGAATGCGCAAACACCGGACTTAACGCCATGTGTATCAGCGTGGTTCGACACTGTCAATGCAGGCCCAAAGACAGAGGTCGACAGCTACAGGAAAATACTCTCCAGCTACAAAGATGTAGCAGGGCCGCGCTGGCTCTTCCTGAGTGACAACTTGGCAGAGGTCCATGCTGCTATACAGTCAGGGATGCGTAGTCTTCCCGTGGCTCGCCAAGGTAATGAACCGCTGCCGAAAGATAATAAGCTTGCAATGGCTGCGATTCCTGATTTCTCTCCTGAATCAGAACCAACGCTGAGGAAATCCCTGGATCTCCTCAACGGCCTGTCTCATGAATAACAAGTGTGGAACGTTAGTGTCTACTCTTAATCTGTCTTTGTCTAATGCTTTGAGCCTAGCAGTTTCCGTCACATCACGGAATAATTTTCGGCAAGGCTGGTGGCAACAAAAGTCAGAGCAAGGGTAGAATTACGTCCCCGAATTGCCAAGATTGCCTTGCTTACTTGAGCGATGATGTATGAGACTATGAAACTGGGGCAGACTGCGGATAATGAACATTCGTGTGTATCATGTGAGAATTGGCGGATTTGGAGCCTGTGAAGAGCCAAAAAGTAACGCAGCTGTCACTTTGTTTTTGATGGTTTGCTGAGCTGAGAGGGAGACTTGATCAGTGTGATACAAAAGTTGTTTCGTACCCGACCAGGATTGATCTCCAACTTCGGAAACTGAACACGGGGGATGTTTTTATCGGTCCGGACCCAAAGACTATATGACAGCTTTTGACTTCGTTTGGACCGTTCCAACCTATATCCCAAACCCGTCATGAGTAAGGCCAGCCTGTCGATTGTCAAGTAACGTGACTTCTCGACACAGCTACGAGGTAGCACAATAAATAACGCCGGAAATAAGGATGTCTCATTGTTGGCTTCAGGTTCCTGTAGAAAGGACAATGTTCTCAAGAGCATTTGCCCTCGCTCTTCTGGCTCAGGAATATAATTGAGTACGAGGCTTAGAGATATGATGTCGAATTTATCAGAGTTTCCTATCGGGATTGGTCGCTGCATGAAGTCTTGTTCGACGATGCCTGCTTCTCGGCTTTTCAGATCGATCTGTACCATATCAAATCGGCCACTCGAGGAGCAGGCATTGGCCGTACTTAAGCAGCCGATTTCAAGGAGTCGGCGTCGACGGCCAGTTTTCACAGCTATTTGCGCAGACAGCCAATGCAGTAATACTCTGGAAGAGTCCCCTCCTCGGTCGGTGCTCTGACCCTGAAGGCTCGCTTGCTGATACTGTTCAAGGCCCCCTGCTTTCATAATCTCGCCGGCAAGTGAGACTTGTGCCTCCATGTCTCCTTCCACAATCGCCTGCCGCTGCTTCTTCTCCAATTGATGATGCTTGTTGATCAAACGTCGACTTGCTTTGCGTGACATTGACCTGCGCACCGGCCTGGCCGTCGGAGGCCTGCTGTCTTTGAGACTTTTCAGAGGTGCCCTCATTGCGCGTATCGACACCGAATCATGCGTGGGGGATTTTTGCTTTTATGATGTTTGTACTGGTGCGGCATCTTTGACCAGAGCAGTACAATGTACGGACGGCTCGTCTCACTTGTTGTGAGAGACAAAGCTTTCAACGACTCGCTTTACACTTCTCGCAAGCATGATCGGTCACCGTCGAGTATTGGAGTAGCTGAGCTGATAGGTCCGGTCCACATGAGGCGCATTGGATGGAATTCTATCACGTGATTGATGCAGCCAGCGGTGGAGCATCATCCAGTAATAGCCCTAGCCGTGAACTCGGCCACACGATTTTTAAAAACTCGCCGAATTTCAGCATCGACCTTTAACCTTCGCAGCCAACGCCCATTCGCCAAAATCGTCGAAATGGTTGCCGCCAAGGATGGAAAGAAAGGTACGGGTTGAAAAGGCTCATGGTGCAGCAATGACATCGACGACAAGAAGATGCGGTGTTTCCGTTTCGTTCGGCATCAAGCAGTAGCAGATTTTGCGAGTTCTTCCATAGGGCGATTGCTGATGATGGTTTTTTTCTGATAGCCAACCCAAAGGGGTCAAAGCAAGCCAACGCTGCGGCCAAGGCAGCCTTGAAGGGGGTACGTTTACATATCAACTGCTCCAGTCGATTCGATCATTCGCGCCGAAACCGTTCATATCTCTGACCTTCTTCTTTAGACCCATGCGCACAAGCAGCGCAAAGTCAGAACCAGCACTTCTTTCCACCGACCCAAGACGCTGATTCTGTCGCGCTCGCCGAAATACCCCCGCAAGTCAATTCCTCACCTGCCTCGCTTGGACGAACACAAGATCATCATCCATCCTCTCAACACCGAAAGCGCTATGAAGAAGATGGAGGAAAACAACACTTTGGTCTTCATCGTCGACGTCAAGGCCAACAAAGCCCAGATTAAGCTCGCCTTGAAGAAGTTGTACGATATTGACACTGTGAAAATCAACACTCTTATTCGGTATGTGGACGAGCTTCACGGACTAGACTTCAGGACACAACTGACACAGTACTCGTGAAGACCCGACGGGTCGAAGAAAGCTTATGCTCGCTTGACTCCCGACGTCGATGCTCTCGATATTGCCGCAAATAAGTTGTCTTTGGTCTAAGTGCCAGTAGTAATACACTCGAGGCGAATTGATCACATACTGCAAGTTAGCCAGCTGGATCAAAATGCTGAGCATGGGTGGGCATTGAAAACGGCGTTCAAGGATCGTCATCTGAGATCAATAACAAAGTTGAAAAATTCCTATCTCACTAATGCGGAAACGTGTTTGATGACTCTTCAGAATGAAAACTTGCCACAGGCGCACACAAGAAATAGCTGTTCGTCATTGTCCCAAACGCATTCACGTATGAGCACTCCAGCTCGGAGCATTTCAGAGCGAAACAAACCTGAACTGTGTTCGCCTAATGCTGTGACCATTTCAAAAGTGACCTACGGCTCTGGTGACCGTCGGGTCCCTGGCACTACCTGCGCTGTCCCGAGTAATTCGCGCTGCATCATGACCGCATATTGTTCAGATGCTTCATAGTAAGAAAATTCATGTCAAGAAATCGATCGACGCAATTTGCAAGACACCCTTCTTCAGCGCGGTCGAGTTTACTGTTCTTGATGCTCCCAGTCACACACTTCTTCCAGCATATTTGCGTCAAATTGTGCGTCTCTAGTCAAGGCAATTAGCAGGTGTCAAGACAAGCCCAGCCAGTCCGTCCGTATCCATTGCCTGAACTGCAAAGAAGGTCGCTACATAATTTGCAAACGCGCAGAGCAAAACTTACGAGACTGGATTTGTGAACGCTGCTGCTCGTTTGCGAGGAATTGTCGCAGCTCGGCCTTGTCCTTGTCGTTCAATTTCTCGAGATCGAGGTTTTCTACGCCTGTTTGTGCCGCATTCATAGTGTTTATTTGGTTGGTTGGTGAATGATGTGACCTGAGAAATTTCTAGATGATCCGAATAGACGGGATGGCGGATCATCGAGTTAAAAAAAAAAGAGTGGGACCCAAACCTAGCCAGTTATGGTATTTGAGGATCCCAGTCAGTGTATTGATGCTCGACTGGCTTTACTGTGCTAAATCGATCGTGATGATGACTGCAAGCTTTCCTAAACTCTCAATAGTTTACCTCGCAACAATTCATTATCTTCTAATTTGCTTCTCTCTCCAGACTTATGAAATAATTCACAGCCGCGAAAGATGCATGCTTTCCGAACTTTGATCGATGATGGGCGCATCACGGAGGCTGTTCAGTGAAAATATAGACCCGCGCAGGCTCGTGGCAGGTAAGCGCTGAGACTCATACGCTACGAGTGATCGCATTATCTAACATTATTGCATTATAGTAAAAAGGAGGTTGTTTGAAAACTAACGATGGTGTGTGCTCCAGCACCCAGGTCGATAGTCCAGTGAATGATCCCTGGCAAACCACTGTCAGAGATTCCTCCGAGTCTTGACTGATGAAGTCAGGAAGAGTAGAGCAACTTCTCCCGACTTCTTCATCTTGTCATTCTTCGTCTTTCATATAACCGCATCCCAACTCTCAGCCTCACTACGCCTTGCCATGCCTTATTTTGCTTACGCCATCCCGTCGCAAGTTAAAGCCTATGCCCTCACTTTCTTTTCTCGCAGCATAGTGCTTCCTGAAAAGTTACAGAACATTATTTCGTGCTCCAATGCCTCCAACGCCTGCCCTATTTGCAACAGTAATGTGATCGACACATACCCAACCCAGTTAACACACAGCCACGGAACACAGAGCAACATTCCCGCAGGTGGCTTGCTTGTTACAGAAAGAACGTACAGAAATGACTTTCCTGGTCTTCGAAACGGTCTTGCATTCGTCAAAGCGGCCCGTGGCACATTGACCGAGCGATTCCGTCTTCAGACGGTAGATGTTTAGCCTCAATTCTTTCTTTTTTATATGCGAAATGTGATCCCGTTCATTCATGACTTGTGTTATGGTGTGATGAAGCACTGTCTCGTCGAGTCGATGATGCTTTGGACGAAGATTCGATGCCCGGGCAGCAACCTTGCTCCTGACAGTCGTCGACACATCCCAAGAGGCAAGCCTCGTCAGCTGCCTCCACGGCACCATCCATTCGCAAACTTGCCGTAGGCTCTCCGGCTTGTTCGGGCTGTTGGTCGACGCGGAACTCGGGCTGAATGGTCGCGCTATGTATTCCGTATTCATGTAGACACCTTCTTGCTTGTTTGGCCAGCTGCATGTATTTCTCGCCGCTATGTTCGTTAATAGGGAAAGCTACGCGCAAATGCATGCTGGCAACGACCTTATTGTCGGACAGTTGCCAAACGTGAATATGATGGCAGCCCTCAACTCCTGGAAGGCCTTTCATGTCTTCGTGTATCTTTTGAATGCTGATATTCTCAGGTGTGGCTTGCAATAAGACTCTCGCAGTGGCACGAGTGAGCGGAATAGACGTCCTCAAGATGATGGCAGTGATGACGAGTGAGACGGCCGGATCGCAGTAAAGCTTACCGGGCCAGTCTGTGAGCCAGATGATAAGTGCCGTGATGATCACTCCTACGTTGCCGAGCGCATCGCCAAGGACATGAAGGATCATGGCATTCATGCCCATGTCAGCATGGCTGTGACCACCAACCTTCGATCCACCTTTGCGCGGCAGGGTGTGAAAGTGACCGTCATGGATACTGGAATCCCGTCGGGACCGCCTATAATTGTCGCGCGAATGGGAATGGTCGTCAATGCTTCCCATACTGCCCTTGGTACCACCCAAGAGCAGGGGAGTCTGGTCGTTGACTTCGCCATCTGGGCTGCCGATTGGTCCGTCTTCACTTGAGTCGCTGCCAGAAACATGTCCAGCACCAGACGAAACAGCCAGACTAGCTGCGATAATGCCCTGTCGGATGCTGGCAGGTTGGATGCTCATGTCTTCGATACTCTGGAAGCGGGAGTGTCCACTCTTACTGGAACGCCTCCTGGCGCGACCCCTGGACTGACCCGCGACCCGAGTTTGGGAGCCGACATCCTGACGAGCAGCATTGTCGTCTCCGAAGCGGATGTGGCGAGTGGTCTCGGAGTTTTCGTTGGCCCGCCGCACGATGACCTGGGGCAGGACATCACCGACAGATCCATTCTCGTCAGCGACGGCGCTGCGCCATCCGCGGGAGTCATGGCTTTCTACACCAGCGTGATAGTGGTTGTGGCCATCTGATCCGTGGTGGTGTCCGTGCCCGTCCTCTTCATCGCCGTGAGAATGTCCGTGACCACCAAGAACGACGAAGCCGAGAAGGTTCGACGCCAAACCAGCGCATCCTACAATGAGAATCAATTTAGGTGAATTGATCTCAGGAGGTTCAACGAATCGGGTGAGAGCCTCGAGGATAATTGAGACGCAAAGAGCTATCAGAAAGACGGCGTTGAAGAAAGCCCCTAGGATTTCGGCGCGAACCCACTGCGGAAAGGTCAGCAATGGCAGCATGATCGCGGAGCAGATGAACGCACGCCAAACGTAAACTCGTCGGTTATATCTTTTTGTGCCACGACGACAGCCCATAGACCGATGACGAGGGAAATGATGTCGTTCAACTGCGGTTCCCAATTAGTGCTTGGATAGGGTAACATTGGAGAGTAATAGCAGCAGGAAGCCTACCATGTGGAATGCATCCGCAGTCAGGGCCAAAGAATGAGCAAGAAACCCACAAATCAGCTCCAGGAGAAAGAAAGTTGTATCAATGGCTATCATAACCTTGATTCTGGTGCTCTTTGACCAGGCCATCGTTGCGTTTGGTAATATGTGAGGAAACCGGGCGCGAGCGCGGAATCGCCGTTAGCCAGAAGGGCGGCAAGTACAGCAGGCGTGACCAGGACTGTCACGGTCAGGAGCGAACACTTGCAATGAGATGTTCTGAGTTCCGAATTGAAACCGCCGGAAACAAAGGAAAGAGCGAAGTTTTGACGGGACAAGCGGATTACCAACTGCTTGATGGTGGGATGTGCGACGACCGTTCCGATCCGATTCTCTCTGCAGACTAAATAAATAGTGGGGTCCACGTCGCGTGGGTGGTTGTCGGGGTGGCGCTCCGATCAATGTGGCGCCATTTGAATGGGGCATATCTAGGATGGAAACAAATTTCTTGCCAGTAGATGCATTTCTTCGTGAGCATCACATCCCAAACACAAACTCATGCTGCCGCAATACAGCTGTCGTGCTGCAATTTTTGTCAAGTTTCTAATCCTGCACCTTTCCCATTGCCTAGCCTGCCCTCTTTCGTCGACGCGGATCAGTCCCTTGCTCGCAGCGCGTCGTGCTTTAGTCGTGGTCGACGGGCGAGCGAATTTATTCAAGAAATCTTCAAGGCCGGTTTTCGGGAAAGTCTTCAAGTTGGCTCCATTCACCACTACAGCGGTCAATGACTCCTACGCTCCAGGACCTGGTCTCTGGGTCTATGGCGGAGTAGACCAGAAACCTCCATAAGCGGCTGCCGAGCCGGCTGCCGAGCTGGTTGTTTTCCATTTTCTCGAGTTGATGCTTTCAGCGTTAGATTTGCCTCACGTTACGCAGCGCTGGCCCATAGGTTGCCAAGGCGTTGTCGCCGCATTGTTACGCGGCCTTCTCTGCCGCGCCTGATTAGTCTTGCGGCGCGCAGGTCACGGTCGACTTCCCATTGGCCACGCAGCACGAAAGCAAAACTTCCCCAACTTCGTCGATTAGCATTTTGCTCTTGACTTGGGGGCGGATCTTTTCAATTAACCTATCCGTACTTACTTTTGGTACTGGTCATCCAGAAATCGAAGGAAAGGTTGAATTTGTTCATCATGTCCGACCAGGATGGAGTGGCGTCCGACGTCGGATACGATACTCCGGTCCCGGAGCTTGACGACCATCGTCATGAACCCCCTCCAGTGCATCGCACGGAACGACCGCGGAGAGGTACATTTGATTCCCTCTACGGTACCCGCCAAGTTGAATCAAACGTCGGGCCTCTGACCCCGGAGATTCGCGTCCGAGATTTTGAAGAGGCGATAATAGATGAAGACAATCTCGAATTGCCTCAAACATCACGCCATGGCCGCCGTACAACTCTCGAGGCACCAATCGATGATCGATCGGTTTCCCCACCAAACTCAGTCAAAGCTTTTGCTCAAGCTCGACGACGCGAGCGAGATATGTCCTTTTCAGAGCCCAACCGTGAACACGAGGAGGGACATAGACGTTCGATGTCTATGTCAAGCCGACGCAGTTTCAGGAGTAGGACCCGGACCATAGAGAACGATTCCAAGAGTCTCATAACAGATAAGGCAGCACAAGACGACGTTTGTTTCCCCGTTTCGGATCGCAATCGAAACCACGATCTGCGTATCGATTTTGACTACTTGGAAAATTTTATCAGCACAGAGCGAGCGACCAATACAGAAACCAGACAATTGTCACCGCATATCTTTGGTGATCTACGTCCAAGACCTGTCCAGTCACAACTGGCTACGATCGACGGCGATATAATGGATATGCCCTCGGATGAGTCAATGCAGGAGAAGAAACTAAATGAAGCTTCTGAGAGATCAACAGGCAACCCTATCGAAAGTAATCGATTCAGTTTTTTTTCTTCGGCGTGGGAGTCTACAATTCATGCTGCGGAAATGGGAGATCTCGTCCTTCCCGGCGAGGACATCAGGGGCCTCTTTGAATTGCCCAAAGATGAAGCCGACGGCGTCTGGTGGCTGAACATCAACAGAACGACGAAGGCGGAGGTCCAGGGGATTTGCAAAGCCTTTGGAGTTCATCCCTTGACGATGGAGGACATTATCACACAAGAAGCCCGTGAAAAAATCGAACTTTTTCCTTCCTATTATTTTGCCTGTTTCCGTTCCTTCAACGTTGTTGAGGAGCCAGACGGCATCGAATATGAGCCCTTCAATATCTACGTCTTAGTATTCCGCCAAGGGACTTTGAGTTTCAGCTTCGCCCCGAATTCCCATGCATCGCAGGTTCGCAAGCGAATAACGGCTCTAAAGGAATACGTATCACTGAGCAGTGACTGGATCTGCTATGCGTTGATGTAAGCTCTTCTTCTTCTGACTCATGATCATAACAGTACCAGTTTCAAAAAGCGGAACATTGACCGATGAGGTGCGATTTAGTGACAACATCGTGGACTGCTTTGCGCCGGCTATCCGCACTATTGAACTCGAGGCAGACGCCATCGAGGACGAAGTATTCGTGATGCGTCAGGATGATTCAAGCTCTTTTCTCCGTTCAATAGGGCGAGTTCGCAAAAATTGCATGGCTTTGCTTCGGCTGCTCGGTGGGAAAGCGGACGTGCTTCGTGGCTTCACCAAGCGATGCAATGAAAATTATCAAGTCACACCGCACATGGACATCGGCATGTACCTCGGAGACATACAGGACCACGTTGTTACAATGGCAACGAACCTTGGCCATTTCGAAAAGATGCTTTCACGAGCCCACAGCAATTACCTCGCAACATTGTCCATCAATAGCATATCGCAGGGGACAGACACAAATCGCGTTTTGAGCAAAATCACATTTCTTGCATCAGTTCTGGTCCCACTCAATCTCATCAGCGGTGTTTTTGGGATGAATGTTACAGTGCCTTTTGAAGGCACAGGTAGTTTGGCAGCGTTTTTTGGCATTATCGGAACGATGGTTTGCGTTTGCTCGATCATCCTGGGATGGGCTCGCTGGAAGAAGTACATATAAGCTAGCGAGTGCGCATCTCAGACCCAGCATATTTCACGATTGTATCGACTATTTTCTCTTCTCCTTTAAATCTTTTCGGTTGGATGAGACGGAAAATCGTCGAAGACGAATGGGCGGTATATACACAGTGCGGGATGCTTAGATGCCAAAAATGTCACTGTGGTCATTGGTATGGCGGGATCGGCTGCGGTTCTTCACAAAGATAGACATCAGACTTACGAGCTCTTTCTTGCCCATATCATAGCACACTGCATTAATATTTCGCGTCTTGTGTAGCGCTGCTTTTTTCAGCCGTCTCGAAAATGAGTTCTAGGCAGTATGCTCGAGTTGAAGGACAACGCAACACTGAAGCGGCTTCGTGGGGTCTTTCCCCCACTTTCACAGCCAGATTTGCTCACTATATCCCTAGCAAAGGAGGATGGTCCCGTTGGAGCACCTCGACTCTACATGCTTGCGCGTCCGCCATCAATCTCGCAATTATCAGCGTGTGCATTCTTTGTCCACATCAACTTCGTCTTTTACGTTCCTCAAACGTATTGATTGTTTTGCAGACACGTGGCGTTTCGACTTGGGACATTTTGTCTCAAAACTCGAGACGAAAGCAACTGAACTGGCCACATCGACAACGGACCCGATATCCACGCGCTTGACAATTTGCGCTTACGCATTTCACAGCGCAAACGACACATCGGAAAGATTTCGTGCGGCGCAGTACAATGGCGGACGAGGCTCTGGAGAAGATTCGGGACGTCCTGGAGGGGCAAATTGTATGGTTTTCTCAATCTTGTACTAAACTGCGATGCTTCATGGGACAATAAATATGCTTTCAGCGCTAACGCACACGTATCATTACAGGATTTCGAAGGTCAACGACGCGCGGAAGGGTTTGCTACCCTTCTGCTTGCACTTTCTGCAGTATGTCGTGCCTTTGCTACATCATGATTGTGGGATTTTACTGATAAATCGCTGGCGCAGCTCGTCGCATTCAATTACGGATATTTATACCAGGATATACAAAAAGCTGTATATATCGCGCTGGGCGGAACTGCTTTGACTTTTGCTCTTGTTGTACCGCCTTGGCCGTTCTACAAAACGAAGCCAGTGAAATGGTTGCCAGCAGGGGCTGGCTGGCATTAGGTTTAGGTGGAATGATGGTCAAGACCGACAAATACAGTCAGTTATTGAACTTCTTAGCGACCTATAGTTGCCTTCAAGGAACTCTTGTGCTCGGCTTTGCAAAGTCCTCACCGAGTGCATTCCCATACTGTTTCTCTTGTGTCTCGACATGTAGTCCCTGCGAAATCCGTTCATCGGCCATACTTCTGGAACTCCCAATCACGGTTGTCTAAGGGACACACTGATCTGGCCTTGAGCCATCGTGAGATGCAATGGAAATGAAACGCGTGCTAAGTCATGATTAATATACTGTCATATTATTTCTTCGGACTTCTTACATTGCAAATGCCCCATGCAACCGTGCATTCCTCGCTGGTAGCTGACGCCTGATTTGCCTGACACTCTATGCCTAAATCAACGTGATCAGCAGTGGTACAATGCCAGAGAATTTCCATCCATAGATAAATGTGTCGTACAGAGGTCCATGATGTGGTTTCGACAGATTGCGCAATTATCGACTACGATATCCCAGGCCCAGAGAGCAACGGCATTCCACTATTTCATGGTCAAAAAGAAGGTATAGGCTTGAAGACACCTTGGCTTCAATTACCTTCTTAACCTCAAACTTCTTCTTTCCATGAGGAACGTCCGTCTTTTTGGCAACGATCGGTGCATCGTTCATCTCCACATCGGCCATAATGAGTCGAGCGCTGGACGAAGTCCAAGCGGGATTTAAAAAGCGAAAATGAGTCGACGATATGAATTCGATCGTGATCAGCTGTAGTATCAAGCGACTATGTTGGTGCACAGTCGATCCGAGGTACGGGTGGTAAGTTGAATTCTTAACCTTGATAGATAAAGAGTAAGTTTGAAGGGAATGGCCAGATTCGTGGTTTCCTTTTCTACTTACGAGCACTACATAGATACAGTACTAAGCGTTTGTGCGGAAACCTCGTTTGTCATAAGTCAGATGACTGAAAAGAGTAATGTGAACTGCAGATGAGCCGTTTCGCTACGAAGGTGTGTCCGTTCAATGGAACTTTGGGATATCAATTGTTCATGCTCTCGAAAGCTCATGCACGATGACCCCACCAGACCTGAAGTAGCTCAAGATAACTAGCGTAAATCCATGCTATAGTAATGACTCCGACACGTGCAAAAGAAGGGCGGGGTTTATGCACATAGCGGGCCTCCTTGCAGCTACCCTGGGAGGCCCCCCTGTACTTGCCAGGTAAGTATCGATTATCTGTGGTAATCATCGTCAATCCGAGGATCGAATGTATAAGGTCATCGTCTTTCACAAGTCTCAAGACCTCACGCTCAACCGTCAATTACGGCCCCTTCACCAATTCTGGCGTCAATTTGATACAACAATTTTCTCTGATAGTAATTCAAGATCTCAACAAAGTACCTAGGTAGGCAGCTTGCCGCAGCTCTATTGATACCCCTTCCCTTGCTGTAACTCGTTATTTTGACTGCGCCGCAGCGTGAAATCGTTCGGGTCATTCGGCAATCGGCGAGTGATCATGTTCGGGAGTGCCTGGGCTATTTTTATTCTTATATTCCCGACCCAATACTTAAAGACCTCCATATTTGGTCTGCTCAACCCTGTCTTCAGAATGGACGAAGCACCCTTGCAACATATAACGACACCAGCGCGGCGCAAAAACGGGCGGCACAATGCTAAATTGGGTGCGCAAAAGGCGTATGCGTCAGAAAATGATGTTGCTGCTTTAGAGGCTCCTCGCCAAAGAGGATCACCTCAAACACCAAGGAAGGGAGGCCATGGTACACCCACGGCCTCAGATGTCTCCCTCGGCCAATTGCCGAACAGCAGAAGCAAATTCAAGAATAAAACAAAGTCGAAGGCTGGGCTGGTCTCTCCCGAACCCATGATTTTTGACGGTCAAACTCCTCCATCGCGGTCCATTTCTATGAAGCCCGAACTGGGGCCAGCCTTTGCGGGTGCAACCTTTCATGCTTCGCCGGCTCCGTCATCTCTTCCAATGCCGAGTTTTCTCGGCAAGGCAACATGTGAATCGCCTCTTGCCAGAGGAAAAGGCTCTGTGTCTCCGGTTTCTGATCAAGACGCGCCTTCTCCTTTTCGGCCATCGTCCATTCCCAACGCCAATGAGTCCCCGCTTGATCTCATGTTTCGAGTACATCGAGAGGAGAAAGGACGCCATTCAAAAGGGCACCCGCTTGCACACCCCCAAGTAAACGGAGAATCTTCCCGCAATCTCTTTCAATTGAGCGCAGTTGAGACTACTTCCGTGTCAGATTCGCCGCGGCCGCAACCACCCCAATCCAGCAACATGTCCGGTATCACAGATCTGAGGGAGTCTGACGATGATCAAAGACATTCTGTTGGCCCGTCATTCGCAACGCCGTATCAAGAACGAATCAATGCAGCACGCGCGACCGCAAAATCGCAATCCTCGAATCCTCGGAAATTACAAACAGGAGATTCGCATTGGAGTCAAGATCAAGACCCAGCAGACGCCTTGAAGGAGTTTTTGTTCAAGGATCCGAAAGCTTCTAAAGTTTCTGCAGTGACAGAAGACGGCGTTTTAGAGTCACAGTTCTCAAACGAAAAGGCAAATACCAATCTCTTGGACGTTGCTGGCGATATAATCAACGAGCCTGAATCTGGTACAATCGAAGCTATGGAAAATGACCTACGTCGAATACTCAAAATGAATATGTCTGCTTGACTTCTATTGTTCTTATATCAACCTCAGACGGCGTCTAATGGCGGAAAATTTTTACCATCTCCCGTCAGCGATCTCATACGACAAGACTGAAATTGGAGATACCACACGTTGGACGCATTTGTCTGGAACATCTTACCACGTCATCAGCTGAATCGAGTTTTTTTTTTGACGCTTATACTGGATACATGGTGTGATGCTTGGATCATGACGGTGGTTTGAATTTCCGGTTTTCAATTGCAAACCGGACCTTGCGCAATCTCGGTCAGCCAAGAACTTTTGTGGGATCATATCAACGTTACGTGGAGTCTTGCTTTCTTTGTGTATGCATTACACGACAAGACATCGTCCAACGATTCCATAATGTATATTATCTCCACCACCTCATTAGTATTCTACTCGATTGACTATCCAAAAAGTGAGAAGCGTCAGGCAATAGGACTATGTGACTTTTACGTCCAGGCGTTCTGTACTAAGCCATAACGCTGAGGCGTATGAGACAATTGTGACTGTATCAATACAGCGAAAAGGCTGTGATTTAGAGCGAAAACTTTTAGCGTCGACGATGAGAACGTTTCCGTTCCATCCGTGAAAACAACACTCCATGCGACAACAGCAGGAATTTGGAAAAAAAGTCGGTCGCAAAATCATCAAATCTCGGATAATCAGCTCCAAGACGATAAGCGGCAGCAATTCCACTCACGCACGCTAATTCGTGCATATTCTGGTAGGAGAACATACATTAGCGAGTGTAAGGTCATGGCATCTCAATTGCACCGATCGCCGAGGCCGAGGCATCTACTTGGAGCGAGGCCATCCCGATACGTAATGCATGCGATCAAGAATGATTTCGCACTTACCACCAGAGTCCATGATCCAGCATACAGTGTTTTGTTCTTTCCGTTCAAGAACATCATACCCGGAACGACACGCAGATAATGTTGCCACCGATGGCCAAGCTGGTGCCACCAATTGCGTTTGATAATTTTGTCCTCCCTGATCTTGTCAATGGTCCAGAAATTTTTCCGGTTCTTGTCCAAGAAGATGGACTGGTACACAGTCTCTAACTCCCTGTTTGTGTTCGTGGTGCCGGAGACCAATTGGTGTTGGTAGTTGCTGCAGTTGAATGACATTTCGATAAGCCGGGGGTCCTGATCGTACGTGTAAGTGAAATACATGGGCCTGAAACCAGAATCCTTGGACGAGCAATCTTTGGCAAAGTCGATTTGCTTTTTCTGATCGTCCGTTTTTGGATCGGCACAGAGATGAGACTTGAATTCGGTTTCGTAGTGTTTATTGAAGTAGTCGGTATCGCTGTGCGTCACGGTGATGTCGTCGAAAAACATCGCACCAGAAAGGACAAAGCGTTCCCGCCATGAAGCTTGCTTGCCCAGAATGCGCAGACTATCATCCGCCAGGGTACAGAGCACAAGCTCGTCAAAATCGTAATCTGCGATATCCTCATTGACAAGGTCTTTGACTCGCAGTCTGACGCCATTTTTGGACCTTTCGAGGACCTGGCTTACTTCCTGATTTGTGCGAACATGGACACCCTTGGCTTTGAGGTCATCAGCCCACGAGCTATAGAAATCATGTAAGTTGTCAAACGTGTACATGGATGGCAGATTAGGCAGCAAAGTAGTGTCATCATAATCCCACAACTTCATGTTGGGGTCATCGAAAAGTCGTTCAACGATTCCACAGGGAACGTTGGCTGTTTGATTGCCTGTGCCGAGGAAGAGCGCGATGAGAGGGTAAACCATTTTGTTTCCAAACTCCTTCTTGAAAAAGAAGAGCCGCATCATGATGGAGATTGGTACGAGCCCAAGGACCGGCAACGTCCATTTCACGACCCGAAGGAAGAAGCCAAATCGTCTGATATCTGAAGCGAATTGTTGCACCAGCACACTGGGAAAGACATTTGTCCAGAAACGATCAGGTCCTTTGCCGAATGCCACTTGCAGCTTGACCTTTTGCGCGGGATATCCGTATTGTTCAAAAAAGTGAAAGGTGTGTTTGAAGATCTTGATGTGGAGAGCATCAGCTAATATGCAAGCGCCAGGTTCATCGCAGATTTATTTGACCAACCTGTGAGCCGCCTTGAACCCCATTGTTCAACCAGGAGGCACCATATGTCTGTTTGTCAAGAGGAATTGAGCTGGCCTGGCCACCTAGAACATCGTTCCGTTCGAAAAGGGTCACGTCAAAATCGTCGCGGTGATTTGCCAGTGTTGCAGCGCAGGACTGGATCACCACTCGTCAGCAGAGGCAGGGCTACACAATTGAAACATGTCTGTCGTGCATACCATGCCGGCTGCACCTCCCCCCACTATAGCAATCCGCCTGCGCGTTTCCTTCTTGGTTGACATTGTCGGCTGGTGAAGAAATGAAAATCGCCTCTGTTGGCGAAATGGGATTGACAGTGATACTGCGGCGTCTGCCCATCTTATTCCCCCATTTAACTTTCATGTAGCCGTCAGTGCCATAAGCCAGGGCAGCCGATGACACACAGGCGATCGATGTCCCATTCAGTGTACGTCATGGACTGGCTGGCCCCTACGGCACCAGCCGCTCACTGAGAGCACTACCGATTTGGGCGACCAAACTGAATAACTACCTACCTAGGTAGGTACGGAGTACCTACTTAAGGATCCGTTGATGACTCGGTGCCATAGTTCGATCTCCAGGCACAGCGATAACACCCAGGGCCCTAAATGAGTCATGACAAAGGCCAAGCTAGCCCGCATCGGCTGACAGTCGCCCTATTATTACCATCAGATGTCGGGCGCGGACATCGAGTATGAGCCGCATGACTATCCTGCAATATTAGCCAAAGCCTTTCATTCCAAGAAGCCAAAAGGCCCACAGAATACTCCGTACAGAGGATCACGAATACGCAGCCACTTAAGAAAAGCCAGCGAACAAATGACCAAACAGCCAAAGCTGTCACCACCGTCATCACCAGCAGTCTTGGGCGCATGCAATGGACAAAATTGCATTGTGACTTCAAACGCGGAAGTTGTGTTGGGCCGGGTTTTTTCCAACCAACGAAACGGCAGCTGCTAGGGCAGCTGCTTTCAGGCACAGCTAATGGGGATCCTCACGTGAGCTGGCGTTGTGAACCTCTTTGATGCACTCACCATGATGTTGCGGTCAACGCGTCCTCTCCCGCACCTGTACAAATTTTCTCGATCATTGTGTGCAACGCTTTGGTCTGACTACATTTTGCCCAACGTTCCGTATCGTGGTCATTCAGTCATGTCCACTAGTGATGATTCCGACGATGGTCAATTGAAGTATGCGATTGCCCTATCGCTACAAGACGAATGTGATCCTCAGAGCAAGATCACGACGAACCAAGATGATACGAATTCGGATAAGGCTTCGCAGTCCGTGAGTATCTTATCCTCTCTTGACAGAAAAACCATGGAGCAGCAGCGTCTTGCCAGACTGGCGTCCAAACGAAGCCGCGCAGAGTCTGTTTCACAGCATCTAAGTGAAATGCCATTGCCGAAGAAAAGATTTTTTTCGCCCGCCGGTCAATCATCTAGTAAGGAATTGCCGTATCCGCGTGGAGTAGTGAAAAGAACATGGGTCAAGGGTTACGAAAGGACGGGCGAAGATATCAAAATTGAGGAGATCCTCCAAAGGGAGGATTTGTCCCTCGCCTTCTTTTCATCATTCCAGTGGGATGAACCTTGGCTGTTAAGCAAAGTCGATATGTCACGGACCAAGATAATTTTGGCGGCTTTCGCGGGAAATGAAGCTCAAGTATGCTCTTTGTTCTGCACTCTGACGCATTCAATCACTCATGCGTGACGCCTTTGCAGCAGCAAGACATGCAAAGAAATGCACCGAAGAACATTCGATTTTGCTTTCCGAAGATGAATGGCTTTGGATCGATGCATTCAAAATTACAGATCCTCAAATTTGCAAACCATTTGCGCATCGTCATACCGACCGGAAACCTCGTACCCCACGACTGGGGCGAAAGCGGTGTCATGGAGAATGTCAGTCTACCTTAAATTACCTATTGATAAGCTGCTCAAAGATGTACAGATGGTGTTTCTCATTGACCTGCCCTTGAACGCGGATCAGCAAGAAAGAAACGCCAAGTCCTCGTTTCTAGCAGCCCTGACGCGATATTTACGTGCCATGGGCGTTGACAACAATTTGACCTCCAGCTTGACCAAGTACGACTTCTCGCAAGCCGACAAGCTGGGATTTGTTTACTCCATGTGAGAGAAAAGCCGTGTCTGTTTTTGCGCGTCTCTGTGAAGCTAATGCTCAGCAGACCAGGGAGCCACTCAGAAGCCGCATTTCTGGAAGTTGGTTCGTCTTCCATCCATAAATTTTTGAAGGCTACGACGCTTACTCGACCGATGAAGGTTTCAACGGCTTGGGGACCTGTGTCAAAGCTCTTGGGTTGGACACCCGTGAACAAGTACAGATTGATATTGCCGTGAGTACATAAAACTCGCCACGATGTTTGAAATGCGTGAGCTGATCCTCCAGCCAGTGCGCTTCTCTTGGGGCGATCAAAGTGGACTTCATTCAAGCAATGTATCTCGCTTGTCAAGGTACGTTCATTCTATAGACGCGACAACGAGTTAGGAGACTTTCTAGATCTGCGATTCGACACATAGCATACTGAATGTAATGTAGGAACCATTGGGGGCGGAAATGAGGCCAAAGAGGCCAGCAAGGCCTTAGAGCAAGTTGATATACAGGAGCAGTTCCGCATCTACTTCCCGAGCCATGATACTGTTGCGGAAAGTCGAGGAGGTGAGGCTGTGAGTTGGTCCCCATCTTCACGAAACAGATAATCGCGCACGCTAACCGTTACAGGCCGCTGGCACGATTTGTCTGCAACAAAAATGGTGGCTAGCTCCGACTTTTCCGAAGCTATTGATACGCGACTGCGTTAATAATCGAAAGGGTCTACTCATGCACAGCAAGATAATCCTGGTACGACCCGGGAATACGTTGTCGAGCAGCGCTGCGCAAGGGCAGCCTTGGGCTTATATTGGCAGTGCGAACCTGTCCGAGAGTGCTTGGTAAATTGCCTATTCTTTTGGTCGCGGCATTAAGAGTTCACTGACGAGTCATCAAAGGGGAAGACGGGTCAAAGACAAGCCATCTAGCACACCAAAGATATCATGTCGAAATTGGGAGTGCGGAGTCGTTATACCTTGCCATGCTCACAACAAAACGGGGCATTCAAACAGCGCGAATCCCTTTGAGGGCATTGTCCCGATTCCTATGCAAATGCCGGGCCGGAAATATTCACGAGAGGAGCAGCCATGGTTCTATCACCTTCGCTGAAATGAGATTCTTCTGGATTTTAGTATGAACAGAAGCGGGCTTTATCGGGCCTTTCACGCCCATAGGCAAAGAGACGAGTCTTGCCAGTCCTAGCTTGGGAATTCATTCCGATTCAGGCAAAGTCCTCGCATCATGTGTAGAAAAAAAAACTTCATCCGTCATCTTGTTGGCTCATGGGCCGAAGCGACAGCATGTCATCCTTGCAAATTTCGAGACACTGTTTGAGAGCATGCGCTTCGACTGCTCAAATGCGATGGGAGAGATGTAACATATTCGCAAAATGGGCTGTCACCGAGACAATCTCAAAAACAAAAGACTCATGCAAAAGTCAACTACGAAGAGCATTCAAGAACAACAGAGAGCTGTCAGTGCTGTCAGCAACGAGCTGAGCCACGCGAGCTTGGCTTTGTTGTAAATAGTGTGTCGATGATGCATGTCCTTTTCTTCTGGCGCTGGTCGCATCCCCATATGACGTTAAGCAGTCTAAAATGGGATGGTCCACAGCTGTCGAGTAGGCGCCCGTACCCTTGCATGTGGTCTACTTTAATGAAGAAGGCAGTACCCACACCTCGGTACGGAGCTCGGGACAATAGAAGTGAGTAAAGTACTTTAGTCAAATAGGTAGCGTAATGAACTGAAGTACTGTAGGTACGTGCGCATAGATGCAGTATAATGGGCCGCTGTCCAGAAGCTCTACTAGTATTTTGTTCATGAGAACAACAGGGAAACCATTTTCTTCGACATTTTATCTTTTTGCCAAATTAAATCCCCTCCGACCAGTTCTCCACAACCCAATCAGCAGCTTCGCAAGAGCGCAATAGACAAATACCGCGTAACGTCATGTCGGCCGCCGATCAACCAAAAATCACGCTGTACTGGTTAGTTTCCCGCATCTGGGCCGTCATGCGCCGAAGGTCGTCGTTGCTTTGCTGACACGGTGCCTGGCGGCAGGTTGAATCATTCGCGTTCCCAGCGCATCGTTTGGCTCCTCGAAGAGCTGCAAGTCCCCTATCAAGTCCAAGTATTCCACCGCAACAAGCAAACGCTGATGGCGCCCCCCGAGCTCGCAAAGATACATCCACTGGGCAAGTCTCCCGTGATTTCCGTCACGCCACCCGGCGATGGGGAGGAGCCAATCGTCCTGGCAGAGAGCGGTTTTATGACGCAGTACCTCGTCGACCACCTTCCCGCTGGCAAGGGCCTAGTACCAAAACAATGGCGTGACGGAAGAGAGAACACCATCGGCGGCGAGACAGATGAGTGGATGAGATATGCTTATTTCATGCATTACACTGAGGGAAGTCTGATGCCGTTTCTTGTGTTTGCGCTGGTCCTCATGCGTGAGTATACCCTTCCCCAAACAACGGTGAGAGTCGAAGAAAAGACAAGATTTCTTCTTGGCTGACATATGTATTCTTGAAGGCCTCAAGTCACCTCAAGTGCCGTTCATCGTCCGTCCGATCACCTCAATCATTGCCAACCGCGTCATGGCCATGTTCGTCTTGCCAAACGTAAAAAAGCATCTGCACTTCATCAACGAGCAGCTTTCAACTTCCAGCGGCAAATATCTCTGTGGTGCGAAACTGTCTGCTGCTGATATCCTCATGAGTTTTCCCGTGATCGCGGGCTCGATCAGGTTCGATGAGCTTGGGTCCTGGGAAGGAGGCTCCTGGAGAAACGCTTATCCAAGAGTCGCGGAATACGTAAACTTGTTGGAATCCGAGCCTGGATACAAAAAAAGTGTAGAGAAGATTGAAGCGATTGATGGAGAGAAGTTTGATCCCTCCTTGTGAGATGGTTGGCTCCTGGTTTGCGTGCCTGGGAAAATCGGTGTTTTGTATAACATGCATATGAAGTCTGAAATCTCGAGAAAGGTGTACTCGTCTCTCTCTTGACACGAAGCAGAACTATCATTTGAAGCCACGGGTAAAACTACAATTGCCATGATATATGCAAAAATGCCCAAATAAAGAGCTGATGCATGTATGTATGCAGTTTGATTGGCCAAGCTCGAAATGCTCCTCCACCACTGCAGGGCTCGAGCTATTTGCCCTGCGGGCGGTGCGAAGAAGTGGAGTAGCCTTATTCTCTTGTCCTCCCAGCTATTCGAAGTTCGCAGCATGAAGTCCCCCCCTTACAACTGCGCGCTACCTCATGTTTGCTCCTGGTGTAATCTGCTCGCGCTGTGCATCGCACCTAAGACGAGCTGTTTCGTCGCTTCACAATCCTGGAGCTGCAGCATGGCATTCCTCGATTGTTGACGCATCTTCGAAGTCTGCATCATCAGAATCAGCAGTCCAGAACCGTCGAAACCATCTTCAAGACGACGCCAACCATGGCATCAGACGCCGACCTCATAGGTCGCCGTCTTTGGCATACTCGAGCACAGAGTATCCTCGACTCACGACGCATCATCACTCCTCAGCCGTCGCTTTATTCAGGGACGTCGTCCAAAGATCAGAGAATGGCAAGCTCTCTGCCGGGACAGTTCCAACGATACCCAGCTCCAACATGCCTCAGACAACAATTGTGGCAGCGTTGGGTGAGTGGGAAATCGCCGCAAAGCTGAAAGAGATCTCAGAGAAGCCCCTAAGTCCACAGGAAAGATTGCGCATCTTCCGGCTCGAAGTCTGGCCTCACGTCAAGGAGCTCCGCGGCCGCTTACCCAGGCATATATACGTGTCAACGATTCAATTCCTGGTCGACCAATGCGATGTTGTTGCCGATGAAGGAACTCCTGGTCTGAGTGTCACGCTCTCCAGAATGTGTGCAACGATGAGCAAGTGGGATCTGGACGTGAGGAACCAACTTGTTTTGAATCTATGCCACATGTTGATCAGCAGAAAACATTCCCTCGCGGACAGGAACTCACTGGTCGAGGAGTTGGTGAACCTTTGGCAGCATCTGTCGCAGTTGAAACGACCGAGTCAGGCCAAGCAACGTGAGCCTCGATTCGTCCTACCTTCTGTGGACGAGATCATTGACGACATGCGGACACCATACAAGAAGCAAAAGTCGGAGCACACAAAGTCTAGCATGACACCATTCACTAAGGCCTTGTCGAGCATTTTCATCCAGATGAGGATCGAGCAAGCCAGCCAGCTCGTGCCTGGCCTCTTGGCAACCATGGCTGTATTGTCTGACCCGCGCTTGGCGAGGCAAGGATCACAAGTCAAGATGGCACCGCTGCTGGAACTCATTGCGGTCGCTCTGGAAGTTAAGCCGGCTGATGTCAGCGAAGTGAATAGATTGTTCGCCGGCAAGAATCGTTTTCCGGCCTCGAAATTGTCAGAGGTACATGCTTATGTTGCGGCTCAATGGCCACAGGCCGTGAATATGGTTCTGAACAAAGATTCGGCATGGCGGCAGCGCCAGTCTCTATCTCATCAACCATCGAATCGCACATCAAGTCCGGCGCCTGGCCTCCATGCGCTTCACAGACAGCTTCAGGCTGCATATCGATCCCGACATCATGGTGCTGTCCTGTCAACGTGGCAGGATTTGAAGGCGCGTCTGGCGCAGAGTCCGGACTTGGCTGATCAGATGCGCCAGGATCCCAAATTTCTCGACTATTGGGTTTTTGTATGGGGCGCCATTCGCAGGCCCGATAAATTACAAGAAGTGCTTGATGTGATGCAGCAAATTCAGGTGCAGCCAACAGTTCGAACTTATACAAGCATGATGCACGGATGGAAGACGTGTAAAGACGTGGACCGTATCGAAGCTCTTTGGCACAAATTGGCTGCCTCTGGGATGAAATTCGACACTGTCATCTGGACAGAGCGTGTTTCAGGTCTAATTGAGGCCGGGAAACCACAGGCCGGCATAGAAGCGCTCGCCGAAATGCAGCGTACCTGGAAGGAGGCTTTGAAAAGCAGAGGCAGTCCTGAGAGTGCAGCGGTCGTTGCTGTACAACCAACGATTGAGGTTGTCAACGCTGCCTTTAAAGGTCTGGCTGCGCTGGACCGCAAAGGGGCCAATGAAGTGCTTGCGTGGGCCGGCAAAGAGGGCATCGAGCCCAACATAAGGACTTTCAATATTCTTCTCCGCGAAGCATGTCGCTCGTCTGAGTCACCCGAAGATGTGCAATCTTTGCTCAAAACCATGAAGAAGCAGGGTATTAAACCGGATGCCGCTACATTCACCATTCTTCTGGAAGAACTCCTAGGCACCATGGAAACGGCCTCGGCAGCTGAGCAAGTGCAAGCCGTAGAACAAATTCTGGGCGACATCGAGGCTGCGGGCTTGCAGGCCAATCTTGAAACCTACGGCAAGATGCTCTACGCAGTCTCTTGTCTTGCGAATGGTGGTGCAGACGAAGCTGTTACCGCGGTGCAACACCATATGCGTGCCGCTGGCTTCTCTGCAACGCCGCACATGGTGACGATCCTCATTGAACGAACCCTCTCCCGCAACTCCCCCAGCCTGGACATTAGCGCCAGCATTCGCGCCATCCTTCAACAACATGGCTTGACCAGTGTGAACCAGGGCGACCAGACCTTGTGGGAGCGCGTTGTGAGCGCATACGCCGTGTCGGGCGACTTGCCGTCTGCCATGAGTATCTTCCATCAGCTCTCGCAGGCAGGAAGGCCGGTGACGTCTCTTCCGTGCTTGACGGACCTGCTCTCAATGCTCTTAGCGGGTGGTGCAGACCAGGCAGTCCAGGCCAAAGAAGTCGTGCATATCTCTTTGAGCCATAAGTTGAAAAGAGCCGCGGATGAAGGCAAATTTCTCGACCGCGACAACAGGTATTGGAAACATCACTTCTGGTGTCTGGCGAAAGAGCACAACTTGGTCAACTGGGCTGAAGTCCCTGCGGATCTGAAAAGTAGACTGTATTCGTAATGGCAGCGCACACCTACTCAGTATTGTTTGCAGACCAGAGCGAATCTCGCAAAGTAGGGAAATTGGAAGTCTTGTATGATGCACACAAGAGACTACACTTGTAATGCGGTGAAGTTGAGGCTGTGAAAGAATGGTATAAGTAGTCATTGTCATCGTCCATGAGCAGTGGCCGCCCGGCCCATGCAGTCGTGCTATCTATAAGGGCTCAACACCCTATGGTCAAGTTATATAAAGCCCTCTTCCGATCCCCCAAGTAAGAGACTCAAGAGCCTGCCTCTGTATTCAATAAGGAGGCCACTTTCTCCAAGTCTTCTACTTCGTCCTTCGTGACAGATGGTCCAGGACCCTGCCACTCACCATCGCGGACCTC
Source organism: Aschersonia sp. MBC 735 (assembly GCA_030783925.1). Classification (NCBI taxonomy): domain Eukaryota; kingdom Fungi; phylum Ascomycota; class Sordariomycetes; order Hypocreales; family Clavicipitaceae; genus Aschersonia; species Aschersonia sp. MBC 735. The sequence goes on along the minus strand of JARJRV010000195.1, from coordinate 116,546 downwards.
ACCCTGAGGACCAAGGTCCAACCCAGCCGACCGCTCCAAATATTTGCGGGATTCGGCCTCAATGTACTCTGATCGTCGGCGACGCCATGACTTGTCCCGGTCACTTTGGTCGACGCTGGGCTCGGTCGAGGAACTGGCCAACTCGGGAAGAAGAGCATTTAGAGACGCAGACAATGTTCGAAGCGATTGTAATTGCGACAGAGCAAATTCTGTCGTGGTAGTGATCGCCTTGTCGGCTCCTCCCTGCGCCAGTTCCGCATTGTTGCGTAAGAACCCTAATGGCTTATCGCCTTCGGGGTTTTTATCGGCACTGTCTCCCTCTGTAGAAGCGCCTAACAGGGTCCTGATCTGCTTGAGGAGTCCCTCGTTGCGAGCCCTTTCAGATTCCAGCGCAACGTGCAACTTCTGGCTTGCGTGTAGACGTCTACGAAGCTGGGTGATGCTCTCTAGCGAGTCGCGCTGGGGGGAGAGGTCAAGGCCATCGTAGTGAGCGAGCCTCAGGAAGGGCTGGTCTTCGGCCTTGACGGTGAGAATATTCTGCATGATGTAGAGCTCAAAGAGATCAAAGTTCTTGTCGATGGCGGCGTTGAGCAGCGTTTCCAGCTGATGCGTGCCGGATTCGATTTCGAGCTTGGCGGCTTCTGAGGCGGTGGTGGTATGGCCGACATCGCCGGCTTTGGCGTCTTTGAAGCCGAGATTTCGGGGTGCGATGGAAAGGAGCAGTTGTTCGACAGAGTCAAGGGCGCGATCAGCCAGCACGTTTACTGTATTGATAATGTCGTCTAAAAGGGACTGAGGATTCGTGTCAGTTTTGTTCCCCATCTAAGTACCCAGTTGCCAGCCTCAACTTTGACTTGAGGATGATCACGTCCACTGATGGGTGAGCTTGTGCTGCTCGTGGCAATGCGACTTACTACTGGCGGGTAGCCAAAATGCTCCGTGAGTAGTTCGTAATCTAATGCGCTGGGCTCGGCCATGATTACATGGCTTAGTGACGCGATTGGACGCGCGGATATGCGCCCGAAAAATTTGGCAAGAAAATGTCTGCCGGACGCGGTCTAAGTCGCGTAGGAAGACGATATTTGAGAGCGCAAATAACGGCTTCGATGGCGATTAGGTGATTTATCGCCTTGACTGACGGATCGCATGTTGTCCTCTGCTGCCTGTGCTGATGATGTTGACAAATTCTCAGCACTATCGCAGCATGTGTCATTTCGCGTTCATGGCGAGTACCTTGCGGCCCCCACTCTATCACACTTCGCGTGGGACGGTCAAGGGTCTCGTGTTACGTCATCCCCACATCGTTGTATCGTCTGCATCACCCGGTCTCATCACGGAGTCAAGCTCATTTTCTTCTTCACTGCTTTTCGGACCCAATTGATGAGGATTCTGCCACGCCTGATCGATCCTTTTGTTGTCGACGCTCTCGCAGCGGCGGCGCTTGCAAGGACATCGCCTCCCGCTCATCATCATGTCTGGCTTCAAGGACATCGTCAAGAATGGCTGGCACCCAGAGAAGTCGGGCACGAGCATCAAAGGCTCAGTGGTAAGTGTTTCCAGTCGCTGTTCTAAGTGTCGAACATTAATTTATGTGTTTTTGTTCAAATTATTGAAGAAATGAAACACATCAGGTCCCGAATTACTGACGAGAAATGCAGACAAGTCTCGTGGGTCGTAACAAGAGCTCTCCGTCCCAGAGCAATTCAAACCACGTTTCGCGGCCTCTATCAGATCTCAAAGACCCAGCTCAGTTTGCTCCGCCGCCTAGACGGACGGGTTCTGGCCTGGCACCGCCTCCCCCACCAGTGTCCGAGAAGCGCAAAGTCATAACGAGCCCTTCGAAGTATATGGATCCTCGTGCAGCACAGTCAGAACCATCGCCGCCGCCGCCGCAGAACGACGGCCCCCGGCGTAGTACTTCAGGGCCCTCGACTCGGGACTTGCCCAAGCCACCGATTCGGAGGGACGGTGCAAATGCGGCCGCACCACCTTCGTACACGGAAGCTACGACGAGGACTATCACAACGAAAGCCCTTCCACCGAGCTTGCCTCCTCGATTACCACCAAGGGCCGCGGCTGACTCCAGCAGTTCGCTCAACACAGGCGCTGTTAGCAGGCTAGGTGCGGCTGGTATACAAGTTCCAGCATTGGGTATCGGTGGAGGAGGTAGCAGCTCGTCACCCGCATCACAACGAGCCACAACGTTGGCATCCAGCCCCGGAGGATGGGGCTCACAGGTCAACGAGCTGCAGGGTCGATTCGGCAGCAAACGCACCTCATCGACCACCCAGGAGCCGTCCGAGCAAGGAGGCACCACGTGGGCCCAGAAGCAAGCCGCTGTCAGGACGGCCTCGGATTTCCACAAAAATCCGTCATCCGTATCCCTGTCTGATGCCACGAGTGCGGCCGCCACGGCTAACAACTTTCGTCGGCGTCACGGTGACCAGATTGCCTCAGCCGCCCAGACGGCCAACACCATGAATCAAAAGTATCAATTGGCAGGCAGGGCCAAGACCACCTTTGCCGAGCCATCGAGCGCTGCTAAGACATCGCCGCCACGGTTGCCGGGCCCGGGCCAAATGTATACCGGTGCGGACACATCAGGTACGGCTAAGATTAGCGCCACAGGCTCTGAAATTGCGAACAAGAAGAAGCCACCACCTCCACCGACCAAAAAGAAACCACAGCTCTTAACGGGTAATGCTGGGGACTCATTTTCTACTATATTGGAGCATGAGGAGCCTCCTCCTGTTCCCATCTCGACTCGCCCTACTTTTTAGGCTTCACTTCACCTTTCACTAGTGTGACCTTCCGCGTATTAGCGGATACGCTCCTCCACATTAGTTGTGGTCGTTTCTCGAATGCTGGCCCTAACGACCAGAAAGTGTCAAATGTCAGGTCATCAAGCAGAAAAACACACTGATATAAACCGGGCGTATGGAGATATTGTTATCAGATATTCGAGAGTGGTTTCCAATCAACTCGTCATTTTCTCTTCATCCCGCTCAAGGTGGTGGAGCACGCCAGGCGCGTGTATTACAACCGTTCTGTTGAATTCTCTTCATCGCCCTGTCGTACATGCCTTCCAACCTCTCTGTTTTCCAGTGCATACCGTCAAGAAACTCGTTTCAGCTATACCTTGAGTTCTTTGAGACCATGCTTCCATACAATGACGTAAGGAGTGACGCCATCTTCACGGTAATTCAGGAGAACGACGCTGGAATTTGGGTCAGTATGCACGAATTCGCAGCGTTGGACCTGAGCGGCATGTTGAGACGTACAGGCCGTCCGGATTCATAGACTCGCCGGTGTAGAACTCAAAGTCTTTAAACTTGGGCAGCAGTTTGTCCTTAACGTAGGACTGTGCACCCTTTTCAAAGGCCGTGATCTCGTCGGGTGATGCGTTGTTCTCAGCGAGTTTAGCTTTAACAGCCTTCATGTAACCTGGCAACAATCAAGACGCTTGTTAGCAAGTAGCTATCTCCGGACTTGACCAAGTATCTTGGCACATACCTTTAAGATAGGCAAGATATCCCTTTTTGTCAAAGGATGTGCTCGAAAGACGAAAAGAGTGAACAATGTTGTTGACCTTAACGGTGGCATCCTCGACATCTTCGGCAGCCTCCTCGGCGGAGGCGTTGGCACCAGTATCTTTGAAAGTAACAGTCAGTAATTGCCTTATTGAGATCCGAGATATTCTTAGATTAAATAGAGAGAGAGAGGCAAAGTCCATTGATTGAAGCACTGTCGCATTCATGAGCTTGCGGTCGGATCCGCGCGCCAACGCCGAGCAATTAATGAGAACTGCAGCACAGCACATGGACAGGTGCTTGGCTATGAATGTTCCATTGGAAGCATGATGCAGATCGTTGCTCGTCGGTGACGAGTAGGGACTCGAGACCTTCAACAAGCGTGACATGGTGGCAGGCGATGAAGCAGATTCCTACATACCGACATTGACAGGGCCTTCCGTGATCATGGCGCAATCGGCCTCATAGACGATATTGTCGACGAGTTTGAGATCATACGAGTCGGAGATGATCTCGTCGCCACTCAGAATGTCCTACTCATTGTGCGCCGTCGGTCAGCGACGTTCGCGAAGGTATTGCAAAGCCGCAGCAGGTAGCCACGACCAGATGATTCTTGTGTTTGCGTGGCACGGAATGATTCTGTGTGCGTTGCATATGTTTGTGCGTAGCTGAATATGAAGAAAACCGACCTTGAAGATAATCATCCTGACAACCAATTGTGAAAATGATAAAGAGCTGTCGGGAAATCTGTCCAAGGAGCGGCTGCGCACGCGGAAGAAAACTGGAAAATAAGTCGAGGTGGAGATGTATCGTGTGGGAAGTGAGGGCCAGGTTCTAAGTTGGCTGCGAGGTAGGTCACCGTGACTCTGTGGGGTTTGTTTTGGCCTTTTTTTTTTTTTCTCCCCCTCCTTCCTTGACCCCTCTTCCCCCTCCTATGGGCCCCGCCTCCAAACCTTGTGCAGGCATGGTAGTCGTGACTCTGCAAGAATGCCATCGGCGTCCAGATCAAATGCCCAAAGTACTCTAAGTAGACGGACAGAAAGACTATTTCATCTATCAAATACGTCAGCCAGGACCGAATGAAAAGCATGTACTGCATGTCTACTTCACTGCTTTGTGCGGCCCGGCTATTACGCCGGCACAGGGGACCGCACATGCGCATTCATGAATTGTGTGACACGCTCAATCGCCAACACGACACGTGAGGGAACCCCGAGTCAACATTCAATCAATGCTTGCTTCTCAATGCTACTGCTGCTCGTCTGGCAAACAAAAGACCCGACCAAGCTTGTTTGTGACGCAATAGCACAGACGAATCCGCACGACATTGAGTGGCACACAACCGCATGGGAAGGGGAAGATATTGGGACAGTGTACGCAACAGTTCTGCCCAAAGGCATCGGCGGCAAAATACCTCGTTACAGGGCGATTTCAGATACGCCGATCGGCTCAGAACAACGTGACTGCCGAATCGATTGAGTGTTGTTTCGATCGCATACAAATGAAGAAACTTTTTGTATGCCGCGACATGAGATGGCACACGGGTCTGGGCAGGTCACGCTGAAGGCATCACGCCAACATGAATGGATAGGGCCTTGGCACTGTCAAGACCAGCAGTATGAAGTTCGATGTCGCGTCATGGAGTCAAGCGCGCCTGAAGACGCACAGCCCCCGAACAAGGCTGATCATCATGCCAGTCCAGCACCCCGTCACTGACGTTGCGGCTTAGTAGAGTCATCCAGGCAGGCAGAACAGATCGCAAAGTATACAAACCGAGCAGAAAGCCCAGAGCAGCCGGGGAGCCAAATGGAACGATAGACCCTGGGCATTCAGGTGGGCTGATATCTGGACAATTGGCGTGACGTCGGACACGCTGTTGCCGAAATTGAACATGCCCATAAGGAGACGATTCTGGCGGAGGGAATGCCAATGAGGGAAAAATGCATGCAGCCACCAGCTGCAGTTCAACTTGATGTCACAAGTTCAACAACACCGTGTAGCAAAGCAAGAAAGACGTTCTTTTCCCACATACGCCCGAATCCTCTATACATACTGCAGAGTTGGGCCATTGTTGAGGGAAAGCAACCCTTATTTATTTAGATGGGAAAGGAGAGATGGCATTTCTGCACCAGAATTTAGGTGGCGCTAGCACCCTCTCAGCATCCACTAGCCCGTGGTGCCCTTTCTTTTTTAATTTGCCACCTGGTCCCGGGGCCTGGTTGGTTGGAGCATCAGCCCCAAGGTGGCGGCCAGGACGGGGTCGTAATTACTCGCAATCGACCCATGCCCAAATCGAATCTCCGATACTGCCGTGGAGCGCGACAGCACGCTCCTGACAGACCTGCTCGCGTTGCCTAAAAGCTGCATCAACTGACGGTTCCGAGAGTTGCTTCAGCTCCTTCACCGTTTTCTTGATTACGAGCGACTCTTGCCGCGTATCATCATACGCCTGTCGAGTGCAGTCGCGCCTTCTCCCTCCATTGGCGGTCGAGCGAGCGGCCTCTGCATGTGTCATCTCCACCAATCGATCATCTCTAGGGCTGAGTGCTGTTGCATCGCTGTTGGCGCCGTGACTCCCTCTCAGCGGCGTTCATCACCGTTGGCCACGATATCAACACCAGATACGACTCACGGCCGTTTGTAGCCGGTACACTCGACGCGCTAGCCCTCTCTCCCGATCGTCTCGACGTTTGCTCAGCAGCAAGAACCATTACTAGAATGGTAAACCACACAAGTGTTACACCAACAGTCCTCCCCGCCATGGCAAATAACACCGTGATCGACTCAGCGCTGCCGCCGTTGCCAACTTCTGTTCTGGAGCCAAGAGGGCATCTTTTTCCATGGATTCCCGATTCCTGGCTTGCTCTTCTTGTGCCTGTCGTTGTATATTGGACATTGTCCCTCTTCTTTCACGTAATTGATACTCTGGACCTCTTTCCTCAATATCGACTACACACGCCCGAGGAGATAATGCGGCGAAATCACGCGACCCGGTTCGAGGTCGCCCGTGATGTCGTCGTTCAGCAGATCATTCAGACTGTCACCGGCGCGGCCTTGACACTGATGGAACCGCCCGAGGTCATTGGAAAAGCAGATTACGACGTTGCCGTATGGGCTACAAGACTTCGACTCGCTCAAAGAGCATTGCCTGGCCTACTGAATCTACTGGGCTTGAACGCCGCAGCCATCTCCAAGAGCATGTCTTCCACGCACCCCTTACTGGCCGGGGCGCTCGCCGGGGGGTATTACCCATTTTCGTCAGCCGAGTCGGCCGGACCATCGTTCGCCTCGTGGGAATTGACATCTGCCAAGCTCATTTACTACCTTGTCATTCCCGGCCTGCAGTTCTTTGTGGCCATCCTGTTCCTCGATTCTTGGCAATATTTTCTTCATCGGTTGATGCACGTAAATCGATGGATGTACAGTAAGTTTTGATTGCTTCCCATCTTATTCCACGGCTTCAACGACTGACAATTACCCTTTCACCAGCCGCCATCCATTCGAGACATCATCGACTTTACGTTCCATACGCCTACGGAGCCCTTTACAATCACCCGCTGGAGGGATTTTTGATGGACACAGTTGGTGCCGGCCTTGCCTTCAAGCTGACTGGCATGACAGTGCGCCAGGGCACTTGCTTCTTCGCCTTTTCCACGATCAAGACTGTTGACGACCATTGCGGCTACCACTTCCCCTGGGATCCCCTGCAGCTCATTACGTCCAACAACGCCGCTTATCACGATATCCATCATCAGACTTGGGGCATCAAGACTAATTTCTCCCAACCTTTCTTTACTTTCTGGGATTCCCTTTTGGGCACCAAATACAAGGGACCACGAACGGACAGACTAGCGGACAAAAAGCGAACAGAGAAGACGACTTAATCAATCATTGCTGCTGATTTGAATGAATTGAGCAGAGAGCGCGATTCTCACATGTTCAGTGACATCTTGTCGCATCGCCATACGCTCTGGAAGCTTTGATGTACGGGTACTTACTGCCATCCATATTCTTCTTCTTTCCCGGGAGGTGTTGGGTCAGAAATGCTGTGTCAAATCACGAAACGTCCAGCTAGATATGATTCGGTCCGATGATTCGCAAACAGCACTCACATCCTTTTTATAATATTTCCTCTTCCTTCACATTCACTCATGTCTCTTGCTGCATACTTGCTATAGCGTCAACGCATCATGTCTGAATGTGTGTCAAGGCGCTGCGTACTCTCTAGGGATGACCGCAATCAAAAGCTGGAGTCGAAAGAAGACATGTGTTGAAGAGGACCTTTTGTATACATCCAGGGCCACTCTGATACCTGTATTGCTTAAAGGTCGATCAAAACTGCGGCCGATCGGGGTCGTGCTGACTGCGAGACGAGTTTCCGCTTTAATATTGATTTATATTCAAAGGATCATCTTGTAGCGGCTCCTATGTTGTTCCTCTTTTGAATGCGCAACAAGGAGCGTCCGAACGTTGTCAGCACAATGTCTACTAACGAAAATGCTCGTTGTATTCTAAGACCAGGAATGAATCAATGGAAATCAGCGTGTGATCATGGCACGCCTCACCAAATATCTGAAAAGTTCCTCCCATTTGCCATGTGATGAGCATTGCACCCAACGGAGGGGGTAGAGCCAGTGTAACGCTCCTACAGTCTCGCACGTAGCAATTGCGACGGCCGGGAGGTACTTTGCCGAGAGAGTGTAGTTTCGAAGATAGTGTTTCTACCAAGCCATAATAGGGGAGTGGATGGATTACCCACCGGTCGATCGGCACGCGTAAGGCACTCCAGTAGCAATGCGTGCCGGTGATGTACGGGTCGGACCGGGATCAGACTCATCCACGACCACTGGGCACGGGGATCAATGGCAGAGAGTGTGTGTTTTTCGTCAATCAGCACCTAGAAGAAAGGGCCATTGCAATGGCTTGGCCACTGAACGTGGAAGAGCTTGCACTACGAGTGATGTCCAAGTCGAGTTGGTGGTTGGACGCACAAACAGCATTTCCGCGTCTTTGTCCCGGTCGTCATTGTTTCGCGTTGGGCAAGAGATAATTCACTGACGGACGGAGCGCAGATCTGTTAAAGTGACGCTGCATCGATATAGCACCGTGCCCTTCCAGAAACAGCCTGGCATCTCCTTGAGGCCCGAGAGGCGTCATCAGGTATCGTGGGCCCGCTTATTTCCACTTTTCAGCTGTTAACTTTCGGTCGACTCCGCACTTTAGGTACTTTAGCCTTATTATTATTGCTACAGGCTTGTACGAGAAGGACTTCTTTGCTACCAAGAATAATAAGGGTAAAGAGTACCGCTTCATCCATTGATTTCATTCAATCCACAGGTACCTGACTGACGTCTCTCGGACCTCAAGGAGATGGGCCGTCACGCAGCATAAGCAAACGTGACTTGAGCAAGGACGAGGGTGCAGTGATGTGATGAGTTCGTATGTACTCCGCACTTTCAAGGATCAGGTAGGCTGCAAGTTCCTTGCGGATACGCCAATCGGTAAAATGACTCAGTCGCTTTCTCCGCATTCACTCACCCATCGGCACCCAAGGGCTGCTGCGAGATGGCCACGTTCACACAACGCCGTCCACCAATCACGCAGTTAAATGTCTTTTGTGTTGCGGTCTGGTCATGCTTCCCTCTCTCTTGCTTGAGCCGTGGTGCCGTCCTGAGACGTCTCTATCTCGCAGTCGTGAGCGGGGCCGCGCCGTGGAGGGCGAGGAGCTCGGAAGACCAAAGGCTCACCGCGAACCTGTTCTGAGGAAATAGCCCGTGAAACGCTTGGCTCTGCATGGAAGCACTCGGTACGGGGCATGCAGCAAGCTTGGTCCATAAACGATGCCACGTTGTGCCGCGTTGCACGACCTCAAACCTTCAGCTACTCTTGAATTTTACCTCTCAGCAAAGCATGTGAATAAGTTAGTGCTACACATGCAGGATCAGCCATGAAGTTAGCCGGGTAAGCCGCTTAATTGGGGTTGGTCGATAAGGATCGAAGGCTTCAAGACACCTGGCAGCGCCGACGAGGCAAATCGAGAATGATGCAAAGGCCCAGAGATCCAATGAAGCCATTGATAAACTTCAACCTGAAGTAGGTATGCAAATTCCATGGCGCAAACTCACCTGGGGCCCTTTGGGGCCCAGGCCTTGGCGCGGGAAGTCACTGCATAAAGTAATGACGACCTCGGGCGAGATCGACGAGCACCGCATTAGTAGCAGCAATGGCGTGCATGACTTTTCGCTGCTGTCTCTCGGCTGAAGCGGCCGCGTAAGACAAGAAGGATCTGCTCTGTGACTGCCTCGAGACTCGACAGAGGGAGCAGGATCCGGCGGCGCCTTGACCTTTCCCAATTTCGCGAAGGACGTGGGACACTCGCTCCTTGACGAAATTAGGCTGACGGCGGCAGTAGATGACTGGGCCAGATGGAAGTGCGATATGATCGCCGCCTGCCAATATCACTACCGGTTGTCGAGTCTCCACGGGTTCCTTTGTGGCTTTGGCCGAACTAGAGCTCCAGTCCGCGTTGATCCCCGAGGTCCCTTGTTTGAAAACTCAAAGCGACTTCGAAGGCATTGTGTCCAAACTCTAATCCTTGTGTGGAGCCTGTGCAGAGCTTTGTTCGGTCGCCTGCGACCGGCGGGCCAATACCAGCTGAGTTCTTGCCGCGCAACAGCAACATCCGCCAATAGTACGGAGTACTCTGCGGACATGCAGCACATGGACCACTTGGGTCAAGCCCTCGGTATTGCAACACCCACGAGAAATGGACCGTCCAGTTCGGCCGGCGAAGACCGCCAGAGACGCAGCACCAATACGGAGTCCAGGGAACTTGATGCATTAGGCTGCTGGCTGGACTACCGACGTCGATACGACCTAGTCTCGACGATAATGGGCTTTCTTCATTCAAGTCGGTGCTCTGGTGGCCATGATCGATTCTGCACTAGGTACACTTGAGGACGATCAGAGCCAAGGAAAAGTTTTGAATACTGGGCTCAGCGACTCACGGGCCCAACGCCGTTGCTTGAGCAGCTGCATCAGCATTGACTTGGGGAGCCTTGATTCGTACTCCGTACAACTGCCATCAATCCTTCACCCCTGCTATACCGAAGGCTCTGGTGGCCGAACTCGTCGGCTCATCAAACGGGAGGAAAGTTTAATCCCCATCTCGGCAAAACCATCCAACCCTATCTGTCGAATCCCATACGTACTTAAATACTCCATTTCCGCGCTGCTTGACCGTTTTTCTTATCTCCTTCAGTCAGCTTTCGTCTCCAAACAGCCAGCATTTCCTCTCTGTCACAAATATTCTCGGAGCCCACGCCCCAAGCTTTCAAACGCATCAGCCATATGACCATCTCCACCTCACCCCTGCTCACGATTGGAATTGGCTCACTCAGGATTCAAACCTCCTCTTACGCACCAATCGTCCTTATTTTAGGAACCCTTGTCTTCACCTACCGGCTACGTGGCTTCCCTGGACGTCAGCGGCAGCGCCCAACATGGTCATTGGCCTGTTGATGTGCCGTCGATCGCCTTCAGTCGAGCAACCGGGCTCTTCCGTGTTTCAGCTGCCGTCAATTACGTGTCCTGCCACGACAGGAACGCGCAAAGTAGATTACGATAAAGACGACGATATATTGACGTGAGCCAGCTATTTCGGTAGCACGAAGCGCTGTCATTTTACAGTATTTCCTCGCAACGGCCGCCTGAACAATACTGCCTGGCTTGCGTGTTATTTAAGTCATCAATGGAGCCCGCAACAACACTCATTACTTTTTTCTTGTGAGTGCCATCTGTTTTTTGTGAAACGTCAATCGCCTTGCGTCCCTACCCTATTTTTGTCTCTTATCGACATTCTCTGGCAATTATTGGTTTATTTTCGCGATCGTGCTCATCTCCAGAGCGGGAACCATCATCTTCACGAAAGCCGTGCTCGTCGACCACTAGATGCCAAAATGACTAGGTGCCAAAATTTGACCTGAATCGACCAAATCAACGCGTCTTCTCCCAGCGAACCATTGCGTTGTCGCTTTGGCATATTGCTATGCTATGACGAATGGCGTACATTTGCCAGGGACGACTTTGCGTCATAATCACAATCTCCTGCCATACCTTCCTCTCCAAAGCCGTTTGATGTCCCCACCAGTGAGACATTGCCGGCTCTAGCGCCGCTTCTGAGCATGGCAAGCACCGCAGTCGACATGATTTTTTTCCCCATTGGATTTTCTTGAGTGCAACCGACTCGGTAATCTTGCATGGACGAAAAGGCTTATTTGAGCCCTGGTACCACATCATGTCTGCTCTCGGCTGACATATTCTCAAGTGAATCGGATCCAGATGTCACATCAGTACAACTCATTGGCTCCTGGGATCACTTTTCCAATTGGTATGCAATGAAGCGCGACCCGAGACGCGGAAGGGGCCAATGGAAAGGGTGTTACTCATTCAAAGATATTGTTTCCCGAGACAAGTGTTCTGGTCAACATTCGACCAGGAATGGAGGGCTTAAAATGGGAGGGACATATTACTACTATGTGAGTCCCCATTGGATCGGTAGTCCAGGTCTTCTCACTTACACTCGTCATCTGTCTAGTACGAGCTAGACGGCTGGACCGAAACCCACGATCCTTCTCAACCTTTTACAAAATCTTGTTCATATCTGCCCGGTCAAACTGTCAACACTCTGTACGTGCCTCTCGAGCAGACGCTCAGGCAACGCAGCGCTTCCATTACTTCCCTGCGTCAAGAGTCATACATGACAATGGACCCTGAAGCCCGTTTCTTCACCCCAATACCGATCATTCGGCCAATAGTTCGACGTCTTGGGTCAGCATCGTCTTTGCTTCATGATGGTGCAAAGCAGCGACCGCAATCTGTCGGATCCGCGTGGAAACGCTTTTTTCGAAAGAAGACAGAGAGCCAAGAGCGAGAGCCTCCCCGTGGTACTACATGGTGCCATCATGAAGCTACTGCGACTTCCTGCAGTCTTCTATTGTCTTCAAGCCGGTCGCCCTCGTCGGTAGTAGCCACCCGCGCCAGGGACATATCCCCAGAGTCACTCCGACGACGTTTGGTGGAAGAAGTTTCGCTGCCACCGGTTTCAAACGGCAGCCAGTCGACCACATTGAAAGACAGCCCAAGCATTGCCGAAGATATCGAGGATGACGACGACGACTTTGCTACATTTGCTCCGTCCGAGTACCAGTCGTTTTCGACCGGCTTATCACCACCTCCTCACCATCGAATGACTTATAAGGACTCAATCCCTCGTTCCACGGCCAATTCAAGCTCATTAATATTGACAAACAAACCGACAACGACTCAGGGACTCGTTGCTAATCGACCAGAAAGATTCGAGGAGTTGAAAATTTGCCAACTACTAGAATCCGATAGATCCCGCGCAGATCGTCACACTTGGCCATGCACAATGGCTGCAACCCTAATATCTGCTCCCACATCTCCCAAAGCCTTGGCCCACCCGTCTCCGTCTACCAATGAATCAAACGACGACGATCTCTGGTCAAACACTGATGGCGACGATATGTCTCACTGTTCTCAACGGAGCCTGTCAACGCGGGATGCTTTCAAAGCATACAGCTTGCCGCGGCATCCCGAAGGAGGTAAAGCTTTGGGGAACACCAGTCCATCGATGACTGAGCTAGGCGCAGAGTCTGTCTTCCCGAGTTGCGACGCCGGTGTGGCAGTCAACGATTCCAACTTCCTCGGCGGACAAATCGACACGGGCCTCGACGACTTCGTCAGTGAACTCGGCTTGATAGTTGAGGTTATCGGCAACAATGCTGGTTGACTTTCACGGGAAGGAGATCCCCTCACGCTGGGAAAAATTACCGCAGCTTTTCATCTCAGCTCTATGCCCCAAAGGTTGAGCGTCATCTCTTCACATTTGTTCAGGGCTCTCAGAGGCTCGGCCAGTGCACGATCAGCATGCCGCATTCAGCATTCCATGACGACACTGGCACGTCAGATAAGAGCCTTCTTAGTACCTGTGAGTGTGTGTGCAATGAAGTGTCAGCGCGAATGCTCACGTGCGGGAAGGCCCGGAATGACACCCCGACGGCGTCTTATGACGTGGAAGACTCAATGCTGCATTGTAATTTCTCTTTCTGATACCCTTTTGCTTTTTTCTCGCACTTGGCTGGCCCTAGAATCATAACGTTATACCTTGGGAATAATCAGGCTTGGGAATGGAGCTTTGAGCAAAGCCGGCACGTTTGGAGACGTGTAGAATCTTAGCACGTGAGGAGATATGAACTACTGTAGATATCAATTCGGATCCGAGGGGCGTTGCACATGTCCACATGGGGTTCTCAGAGAACGTGATACGTTTCTGTGCGTCAGATCCGGCGCATCTCTAATGTCACCCGGCACTTTCAACTCAATAAATTTTCCCAGAACCACGAAGCCGAAGGGGAATAGTCACTCCAAGATTGATCTCCAAGATTGATCTCCATGCCCCCGCCCCCTCCCCTCCCCTCCCCCCTCATTCTAGCGAAGGGGCTGGCTCGTCGAACGACATATCTCAGTTGATCATGCGCAGAAGGATGCGTCGCTTTCAAATTTACGCTCATCTCCTTGTCCATAACAACGGCACTCGCTTGCGGTCGAAAAAGTCCGACCTAGGAGGTGGCGGCGGTGCCTTGACCAGCTGAGCCCTGTGGTGGCCCCTTCTTCGTCTCTTCTTGACCTTCTTGAGGTGGTACTTTTTGAAATGTCTCGGCACTAACAACACCATCGTCTGAAAGCTTTGACAGCTGCGGATTGACGAAGCGTTCTGGCACACCACGCGCGGCTTGAATGCCACTGCCAACCCAAGCGCCTACAAGACGACTCCAATTGTATTCGCCATGATAGAGGCTCCTGAGCTGCTTATATGCGTCCACATTGGAGAAGGGGAGTCCAGTCTGGGGATCCCTGTATCGCGCTGGATTGTTGGTGATGACGCACATTGGTGCAGGAGCTGGTTCTGCGTCCTTGCTTTAGCGACTTGTGAAAGAGATGAGGGGCATGGGCGTGAAAGGAGGCCAGGCATCTGCCAAAACTTACTTGCTAGCTTTGTCATTTTGCGGCCGAAGAGGATTTGAGTCTGAATCGACTTATCACGCAGGGCGGCGTCGTTGAAGTTCTGGTAGATTATGGCGTTGCGAGCCGCATTTGTGTCGAATGGCGGATCAGGTGCATACAATGTCTCGGAATGGCTTGGACTGGTCGTCATGCTGGTGCCTACTGTATCGTTGTGAGGAGGAAGATTATGGCGTTGTGTTGGGGCCGGGGAGGAATTCGCGTCTATTGGCGGCAGCGTCGCATAATGTGATGCTGTCTTGACTGCTTGTGGCGTTTGTGCGGGCTCTAGCACGTTTCCATCTGCACCCCCTAGCTGTGATACCTTCTTGCTGAGCCGCAATCGCACATTTGATTGCGAGACTTCAATGGACGGCGGCTCGGGTGTTTCGGGCGCTGAGGTAGGCGCGGCAAGCCCTTGAGATGGCTCAGCGCCTTGAGCGGCCGACTCAAGAGCTTGTGCGAACGGAGTTTCAATGAAGAGATGAGTGAGAGGGTCAGAAGAGATGACCGTAGAAGCTGGAACGTCTCGAAACTGTGACATGTTATGAGAGCTAGACTCTCTATCCTCGTCAAGGTTTGAGGGGGAATGCAGTGCCGAGATGACTGCCCCTGCCCTCCTTGTATTATCGTCGACGTGGCTGTCAGATGCTTCTCGGGGGCAATGTTGTCCTTTGGGCTCCAGGACGTCAGCAGAAGGGGCTGTCTCAATCAGAGTTATGTCGGCGCGTGCGCTCTCGCTATTGATATCGGTGGTCTTCGGAGAGTTCCTCACTTGAGAGGCGTTCTTTTCGTAACAAGTAGCAGCCGCTTTGCTCTCATGTGTCCTTTTTTGTTGAGCCTCAGCTCCATCACCACCTGTGCTTTTGAGCCCCTTACCCCGAGCGACGCTCTTTTCGACCTTATCTCTTTTCTTCTTGGGCTTCTCCTCGACTTCAGTAACAAAAGGGCACAGCGATCGCAGTTCAGCATCATCCCACTGGCCTGGCCCACTCCAGAAGGTGAGAACAGGACCCTCGAGAGTCCGCTGATTGAGCGCGGCGAGCCTCGCCTTCCGTTCCTCTTCGCGCTGCTTCTCGGCCTCTTCCCATCGATTCAGACTTTTGCTATTTCGTTTTTCTACGATGGCAGCCTCCCTTAGCCTCTGTTCTTGAGTCATAGGCGGCTTCTTCAGCGCCTCCAAGCGCGCTGCCTTCTTCTCCATCTGTGCCAGCTGCCTGAGCCGCCTTGCCTCACGCTCAGCCATTTGTTGGTGCAGCTGCTCTTTTGATATGCGCGTCGTTTTTCGCGACGAGGCGCGCGTGGGCAAATCAGCCGCCGAGGGCAGCCAAGATGTCCTCTCTGTCTTCTTCTTCGGTCGGTGCCCTGCGGGCGCAGGAGAAGCCATCGCCGTCGTCGAGTCCAAGCGAGCTTTTTTCCTAAACCTTGCTGGTATCGCTTCTTGGACTCGTCCTTTGCGCCGTGCCGCGGTTCTAGCCTTGAGCTGACGCTCGAGCTCCTTCTCGCCTTCTAGCTCGTCGACGTTGGTGGTTTTGTCGTCCTCGTCATCAGACGATGAGTCCATCCGCGCGTCTGACCCATCGTCTTCGACATCCAAGAAACCCTGATCATTCTCATCTTCAGCAAACAAAAGTTCCAGATCAGAGTCTGGTTCCTCATTGGCGAGCATGAATTTCATCCGGTTTCCCGCTGTGGAACGGCGCTGACGTGCGGTGGCGAGCCATTCTGTATGATGCGCCGGTGAGTCACTGTCCGAAGAAGAAGGGTTCAGGTCACTTGGAGGCTCGGAGAGCTGCGAGGTTTCTTTATCGGACGTCTTTGATGCAGTATCCATTGTGCAGCGATTCTGCACACATGTCGTTTGCTGCGCTCAGGCCATGTTCTACTAAGAAAGGGTGTTGGAACACGGATGTGGAGGAGTGCGACGAAAAAATCTGGAGCTGGAGGTGTCAAAAGAAGCACCGCGCCGCCCGTTAAGGCCATCACGACACAGCGATACAGACTCATGGGCTTACCCACTTTTCCACCTTTGAAGCCTTGGCCTGAGGAACATGTCATTCTTGCGCTTTACTTCCCACCAGTGTGTCATTCGATTCAAAATTATGAAATCAGGCTATATGCTCATGTATCCTCTTGCGACGTGAAGGAGCTGGAAATGCGAGCCCCGGACCGACCTACCTCACAAAGCAGGTGCATTGGCGCCGCCCAGATGCGGTCTCGCATGCCGTGTAGTCAGCTGCCTTGCTCACGTCGTTGATTGATTCTTAATATTATTAACAATAACAAGATGTGCGACTAACTTTATCTAAATTTCGCGTCAATCGTATCGTACGCTCCTTTCGTTTCTTCATACACGCACAGGAGATGAGGCCATGCATGAGTTTGGCCGCAAGCCTGCGATTCTCCCGACGAACGCCACTCGCTTGGAGATGAACACCACAAGCTCCCAAAAAAAATAGAGCATGACCTATTCTCGGATGAAGCGATTTGCACTTCCGATCTTAGAAACAAACGCCTAACGAATGACCAATATCACGCCAGAACGAATAAACATACCCAGGAAACAGGCTGTCTGATGCCATCGTGAGCACACACGCCGGCAACAGCATTCACAAACCCTTGATGCAGGCAGCAGGGGATAAAATCTCATCCCGTATGGATCAAATGTTGTACTTCCGGGAATTCCGCAAGTCCTGAATCTAGAAGGGAGAGCAAGGAGGGGAATGCTTTGCCAAACTCCCTGAATGCAGCCAAGCAGAACCGTGTGATTCAGAGAAAATTACATCTCTTCTGAGTCGAAATTATCGTTGCGTGTTTCACTCTGCCACAATCTGCATGACCCGTCCCAGCTCCACTGTATGCATTTGTCTTCCCACGATTCAGTGCCCATCGGCGTCGCCCTCATTTCCGTTTCGGTTGGAGTGGTTTGAGTGAGCGAGGGTCGTGATGGGCTAATGGGCGGACGAGAAGCAGCACTTGGAATGTCTTGGTCATCGTTCCAGCAGCCCCAAAGTTTGCCCGGATTCTCGCACGTGGATGTCGATACGAAAACGCTGCTTGATGATACAGGTGATGACGTTGTAGGAAGATCCGGACTACACGTCGAGGTTGACGTCGAAGTTGACGTTTTGTCCCAGCAACCCCAAAACTTGCCCGGAGTCTTGCAAGTCGAGGTGGACACTGACGTCGTGGGCGTAGTTGAAAATTCTGTAGTCGTAGTCGTGTCTAGACAACCAAACCAACCAGGGGTTTTGCAAGTTGAGGTGGACATAGATGTGGTCGTGGTTGATGGACCAGTAGTTGTAGGCTCGTCCAAACAACCCCACCAGCCTGGACTTTGGCACGTCGTAGTGCGAGTACGACTCCGTGTAGTCGTCGATGACGTAGATGTCGTCTTGGATTTGGTACTATTGCTTTCGTACATTTTCCATTCAGCGCAGTCGCGACATTCCGGTGTCAGGTTGCATTGAGGGACATTGTCGTACACGAGGAGAACATCTGAGATAACAGCTCGGATTTTGTGAGTTCCGATCCCGACACGCCAGCCTTTGTCCGAGACGACGTCGTAAACACACTCGCTGCCCGTGTGACATGTCGTTTCCATGGCGTAACCGGCAAAAGAACACGAGGCAGTGGCGCCGTTGCAAGTGCCGATATACACAGGATCTGCAGTGTGACCAAAGTGAAAAGCGCCTGTATATTTGCGAGTCTGGGGCGCGTTAGGATCAGCTCCAGGGGGGACTGGCAGGCCAAGGCGGGTGGCAGCGAGCGCCTCGGGAACAGCCTCAAAAGTCACCACAGGAAGGCCATAAGTCAGACCGAGCAAAGAGCTGACGGCGCCACCTAGCGAATGTCCCACCAGCCATATGGTGGAATTCGGGTAGCGCTCAGTTACGTTGGAATACAGCTCGCGAGCGGCCCCATAGTATCGATCTTCTTCCCTGAGGGCCCTTTTGACACATGTGTTGTTGCAAGAATAAGTGTCGGTGGCGCAATCGCAAACCTTGTGCCATGTCCACTGTCCCTGTTGCGCGCAGCAACAACTGAAAAACAAGTTATCGTTAATCTTGTCTTTAGTTGTCGTGCCGTCCCCGTCGAAGACTGCAGGAGATGTTCCCTTAAGTCCGATGACGATGGTGGAGTTGCTATCGTCAGCCCAAATATGTCCGCGGAGACCATCGCCCTCCCAGCCGAAATCGTCACTCTTATTGAATGGCTGCCCAACGTCCTCCCAGTCCGGACGACTCTCCGTGTCCACGTAGGCGTCTGCAGCCATGTAGGCCAGGTTGACTACGGTTCCCTTGTCTGTGACGTCTGGGAACGGGATCTCATCAACCGTCCACGCGGAAGCATCAAGGACGGCGACGAGCCCCTTCTGGCGCGCTTGTTCAACTATGGAGTCAACAAAGAAGGGTCGCCGATCGACCAGTCGCTCAATAGGATTGGCGCGGCTCTTTGCCTTGAGCGGTGATAATTCCTCCTCGGCATGGCCATCCTCGGCAGCTAGAAAGACGCGCGAGGAGACTTCATGTGCTATATCCAGACGTCGATGTAATCTTGGATATCGACGGGTGCCGTGATGATAGATGTGACGCAAAGTAAATGTATGATCGGCTGGTACTGGTGCTCCTGGATATGGAGCGATGCCGACGCTCGGTGGCAATAACACGTCTTGGCCCACGACGTGCTTATCTTTTGTCCACTGACTGGACGCAGCTGTGGGCGGAATAAGGCAAAGGCACGAGAGTGCAAAGGTTGCAATGATTCTGCCTGCCGATGTCGCTCGGATTCGGGGAGGCAACGGCTCGACTGCAGTGACAAACATCATGAGGACTGGCGGCACAAAGCCCCATCCACGTGGCTCGCCCGCCTCCTTGTGACGTTCTTTCCCGATGAGAATTGCGCCGAGAGTCGTAATATCAGGGGAAACGCGTCCCTGCTAGCTGAATCGGTTGCGCTGCTTGGCAGTGGAAGGAGAAGTTATAGTAATTCAACGGGCAAACTAGAACTCAAAGCGATGGCAGCGATAGAGGGGAAAAGAAGTGCAATCGATGTTGTCATGCATGGCCTAGGACTGACGTCTGTTAGTGCATGGAGCATCCACTCGGGCAGCCTGTCAGCGGAGCCGCGTCCGGATTTAAGGCTGTGGAGCGCCGAAGGGAGAAGCACGGGATGATCAACGGACCTGCAGTGTAAGTATCTCAGTAAATGCTCCATCAGTTAGCTGTCACGTACTTTGGCATGTAGCGCAGACATTGTACTTCTCATCAATCTTGTTCAACCGCATCTCTCGCTGCGCTTACTTTCTAGATTGAGTCGACCAATTATTGCTTGATTGTAGCGGGATGGGGTGCAAAGAATTTTGCGTACTCGAGATGGATGAGGTGACTCCCAAGCATATGGACGGACAGCACGGCGGCTCCTCATTGACGCGTCCATGATTCACACTTCCCGCACGTGGTTTGGCGTCCAGCCGGGAAAAAAGTGACTTTATCAGATCTTCCACCACATGAGGTGAAGTTTCTAAGCAAGGGTCATGATACGCGGCAAATAAGTAGGCCCCCGACTTTTCGTGCCAGCGCTTCCCTTGCTTCCAGCACCCCTCGTGACGTTGCGACAAACAGGCACTCGCCCAGGTCCAGTCCTGGCACTACGCCTCCTTTTAGCTTCGCAGAGAAACCTCTGGTCAATCTGCCCAAATCTTGTATATTTGCAGTCATCAGCCTAGAGGGCTTGCTGATGATCCGTGCATTGGAAAGGACCGGTCGTCCATCCCAGTACTTCATGCCGAGCCATATTCGCATCTTGGAGACATTTGCGGTTGTGACCCGTTCGGGCGCCTCTGATATCATTTGTTCTGCCGTGGGCGGATGCGGGCCAGCACGCTGAACGGCCGAGAAGAATCCCGACCGGTGCATGGCAAGCGCAAGATGCAAATTGTACTTCGTATTCTTCACAGATGTAATACCAAGACGTGATTTTGAAGCGTTTTGTATATGCGAGCACATATTTGCGATATTCAGAATGGACGGCATGATGTAAAAAGTATCGAAAACGAGGGGGAATAAGTTATCAATTGCGACGAAAATCGATCATATCATCTCGCAGCTGCTCCGGCCGACTGGCGATATCGTCCTCCGCCGGTGTGCTGTCATACACTGCTGCTATGTGATTGGCATTAGCCTACGACTGTTGATTGCTGGAAGAAGTTTGGACTTCGTTATTGGAAGATCACATACTTGAGAGTGTGTAAGCTATGGCTGTTGCAGACTGCATTCAAGGAGGCCGATGTCGACGAGTATAGTCAATGGCTGCAAGCCTAAGGAAAGAATGATAGTGAATGGAATGCAGAATTGAGCACTAATCAATTTTCACGTAGACTTCAATAGCAGTGGCTGCCTGAGGCTAGAAGAATATTTGCTAAAGTACCTAGGTACTTAGGCACGTGCCACATGTGGTCCTCGGAACACCTACTGACTCAGCGCTGAGACGTACTGACATCTCCGAACAAACTTGCCGGTTGGCCAGGCAGCTGGCTGTTAAACATATTTATGTATATACAAATGTACACTGCAGTCACGCAAGACTCCATGCCGATATCAGATTGTCATTCACCAGGGTAAAGAATGATTGCCTGTGCCTCCGCTCTAGGCTGACCAGCTTGGAAGGACTTGCAAACTCTTGCTTGAAGGCGAGTTCAGAGCCAGAACAGGTCTGATCTCTAGACTCAGCTACACCTATAGGACGACCTTTCGGCCCGCCCATGATTGATTGCTAGGTCCTTCCTTATGAGAACACTGCGAACCCTCGTCCCACAGGGTCGCGTGATCTCGCAGACCTCTGTGTTTTGTCAGGTAGTCCAAGTTTTCGGATTGACAAGTCTAGCATGCAGCCTAATCGCTGTTCCGGGAAATGAAGAGAACAGCGTTCCTCATAAAGAGGCTCGGTTCATCGAAAGTTCCAGAGATTTGAGACGATTGAAGAGATGGACTGACGACATCGGTATCCAACGAACATTACTGTAGCGGCGATAGGTCCTACAGCACATACCAGCAACACCCTCGAAATTACCCTACCTTGATGCTCGCTTCTTGCAATCACATCTTTGTAGTCTTCGTTGCTGAAGCTCACCCTCGAATACTGAGTTTGCCAGCCGAAATAGGGAAAGTAGACACTCAAAATTTCCTCTAGCTTCTTTCGCAATTTATATCGCCGGGACAGCACCGAAGCCCTCATTTCAACATAATTCTGGAGAGCAAGCTCATTGATGGCATGAGCATTGGGGACGCGCGAGGTCGAGAATTCTGCCAGCGCTTGCGCCCGGCTGTCAGCTGCGAGAAATTTCGTGTCGTGATCACCGGAAGGGCTTATGTTTTCTCTGATATGAGCCTTTTTGTCGAGTATGGAAAATAGGACGTGCACGTCTTCCATGCCGGCGTTCATGCCCTGGCCGTAAAATGGCACCATCGCATGAGCTGCATCGCCAATGATGACGCCCGATGTTCCATGATGGTAGGGGCGACACTTCAGACTGACCAGTGGCAGATGAGGATTGCACCGAAAGGAAGATATCAAATCTTCTGCTGGTATGAGATTCGTGACCCCAGGAAAGTGCTGGTCAAAGAACCAAGGCAATCGGGAGGGATCACGCTCGAGTTCAGCGAAAATATCGGTAGGTAGGAACAATGTGCTCGTAAAAGACCCGTCCTGCGACAAAAGTCTCTGAGCTTGGTCGGTTCGTACGAAAAGAACGATTCAAAGCCACTTACATTGCTCGGTATAGCGATGAACATAAAATCCTTGCCTGGCCACACATGCAAGTGATTCGGCGATATTCGGAATCTGGACCTATTATCGCCCTGCGCGCTGTGCTCCAAGGGTTCGATTCGAAACTCGCACCACAAAGTGTCGATGTATTCTTGTTGGTAATCCATCCTCGTGAACTTCATCATATGATATCTGACTGCCGAATGAGCCCCATCCGCCCCGATCATCAGATCGAACGTGACCTCAATCTCCCTCGGTCGACCGTTTGTAGAAACCCCGTTCTCTCGGGCTTCGAACCATGCGCGACGAAGGGGAAAATCTGCTCCAGTCAATTTGTGACTGAAAAAGATCTTCACATTTGGCATAGAATCCAAGACATCGAGGAGGCGTTCATTCAAGCCAGATCTATCGATGGCATATATGACCTTGACTCGGAAAAACGTTAGTATCACGATTCACGGTTTCTGCTCATTTTTCCGCATTCCTTGGTCTCGCATGTTTCGCCTGTTTCCGCTCTGTCTTAAACACAAGTCCGCACAAACGTGTGGTAGAATTCCAATAGAGGCAAATAGACAAACTCGATCAATGGGAACCATCACTCACACGTCCTTTCGCATCGTAATCTTGGGCACGTTGGAGCAAGTTCCCTGCTGAGTCTTTGCCATGAATCATTCGACCTTGCATCGGTATGGCTGCAGACAGCACAGTGTCCAGAAGGCTAGGATGACCGGCTTGTCTCATGGCATTCATGCCACGCTCTGACACAGCTAGATTGATGGACTTCGTGAAATTGAGCGGTATTGTTCCGGGGTTGCGCAAATCTTGACCAAAATCAGTCCACTGCCATGGAAAATGCATTTCGTCGTTGAAAATGAGATATGGTCTTTCAGAATTCGAAATGTGAGATTGATGTAGATTCGAGGCAATTGAGTAACTTTCTCTGCTCCCCGGTAAATCGGATTTGAAAAGCGACGGAAAGCAGCAAAAGCATAGCAGCAAAAGGATAATTGATCCTTACAGCTTGCTAATTCGATACAGATTGTGATAAGTACTCACCTGGACGGAGTTCGTACACTTCCACGTCGTGGCCTCGCTGAGCCGCATATATCGCAGCGAGTGAGCCTACTGGGCCAGCTCCAACAACAACTGTCTTCTGATACTTTGACATCTTCAGCCTCTGTCTACTGCTAGGAGGCACAGGTGGGAAATGAGAGGGGAATATGTATCGTTGGCCAGCTTCAAATGAATTGACGTCGACCAAGCCGACAGCCAGCTGTGCCACTAGTCGAATGAAATCATTGGACAGAGAAGACAGGCTTTTCCCTCATTCCGTCGACTCCCGAAGCTAAAGTCAAATGCTGCGCGTCATGCACGCACTAGGCCGGCACTTTGCAGCACTGTCTCTCCGTACTCTTTCAGCCATGTGCATTGGTTCCACCGGTTTAGTGCATCGAACCCTGCATGCAGGTTTGCGGTGGGCGGACAAAGTTTACGCGAAGATGAAATCTCTGCTCAATCACAGAGTTCATACCTCCGAACGGAGTACTCCGTACACACATTGTATTCATATGCGAAGCCCCGTGCGCTTCGCGAAAGACGTCATTCTCGGCGAAGAACTCAGACATCGTGAATTATGACGAAGAATTGTTTTCAACAGGGCAAAGGCTAGACAGCATGATTATCATGGACTTGAGCTTCACTTGTAGCATTAGGTCCCCCCTAAAGCACGCACGTTGTCAGATGAACCACACCACTACTATTCGTGCCACGCCCCATAAAGGTGCTTATCAGCTGAACGGCCACATCACCCCAATGGCCGCCTGTAGATTTCTATACAATAAATATATAAGGAAATGAGCTATATATACATACATAGAAACCTTTGATCATATAACTACTAAAGGTTTTTAGTTGTATTTGTATCTTTTTACTTTTTACGTAAAAACCTTTGGAAAACCATAGGCAGCTGCGGGGGTAATGTGGCCGTTCAGCTAATAAGCACTAACATTGATGTTCGGGCGTGGCACAAGTAGCTGATCTTTCTCTGCTTCGATCGGCGGTCGGAATGAACTTGATCCGCGGATATCTAATTTTCTACGTCGCTTCTCCACTCCCAACAGACTCCTGGATTATTACTCAAAAATGCACTGGGGTCGACAACGGGCAGACGATGTCTTCCGAACTATCAACGAAAAGGATGTGTCTCGGGGTGGATTGTGGCAATGAAGCTGGCTCGATGCAGTGCCCGACCTGTCTGGAATCAGGGGTCAAAGACAGTTATTTTTGCACTCAGGATTGCTTCAAAAGAAATTGGGTATTAAACTACCCGTGCAAAATGTGACATGTCTGATCAATTTCACATGGTGTTGGGGATTGGTACAAGCTGATACGAGCTTTCCGATTAGGCGAACCATAAGGGTATGCACAAAACGCAAAGTAAATTTATTCACCATTTCATTTCACCGAAAGCAATGTTACCAGATCCAACCACGGGCTTTTATAATCCTTTTCCGAGCTTCCCATTCTCCGGATCTTTACGACCTGTCTATCCCCTGTCTGAGTATCGACGAATGCCAAAGTCCATTCCCCACCCTGTCTGGTGGCAAGATGGAAATCCTCGATACGGTCGGTCCTTGTCGAATCGAAACAAGATCGAAATATTGGACAGAAGTGGCCAAGATGCAATGCGCAAAAGCTGCCGCCTTGCGCGCGAGGTACTCGATATCGCAGCAGCAGCCGTCAAGCCGGGCGTCACAACCGATTCTATTGACGCCATAGTCCACGAGGCTTGCATCGAGAGAAATGTGAGTTGAAGGCATCATGGCATCGCGCTCGGAGATATCTATCCAGATATACGAGTATCGGATGCCCGTCCTTATTGCATCCCTGGAACACACGACTTTCTTCTATTTGATCACAGCTCATGGCACTAACTAGTCAAGCGACAGTCTTATCCATCACCGTTGAAGTATAACGGTTTTCCCAAATCTTGCTGTACGTCAGTCAATGAGGTGATTTGTCATGGCATCCCGGATCAAAGATGTTTGCTCGATGGTGACATCCTCAACATTGATATTTCTATTTACCACGAGGGCTACCACGCCGACTTAAACGAGACCTACTACGTCGGTGACAAGGCCCGTGCTGAATCCGGCAATGTGCGAGTTGTGGAGACTGCTAGAGAATGTCTTGACGAGGCAATCAAAGCAGTCAAACCAGGCGTGCCGATTCGCGAGTTTGGCAATATCATTGAGAATCACGCTAAAAAGGAAGATTGTAATGTCATCAGAACCTATTGCGGTCATGGTATCAACAAACTGTTCCACTGCGCTCCAAACGTACCTCACTATGCCAAGAACAAGGCTATTGGGGAGTGCAAAGCTGGAATGACTTTCACGATTGAGCCCATGATCGCTCTTGGGAAATATCGAGACATCACTTGGCCAGATAACTGGACAAGCACCACTAAAGATGGAAAAAGAACTGCTCAGTTCGGTTTGTCTCTAGACCAGTGCATTTCCTAGGCACGAGAAGCATTCAAGTGCTTGGGAGGTGCCTCTTGCTGCACACATCGACTGACGAAACCTCAGAACACACTCTTCTCGTCACAGAGACCGGTGTGGAGATCCTGACAGCGCGGAAGAGTGACTCTCCTGGTGGTCCGGTGACAAATGATAAAACGCCATCATCCGTCGAGCCGGTGTAGCAGTACAGGAATGCCCGATGATTCCCAATGGGAAACAAAACCCAAGCTAGTTTGCTAGGAAATCGAAGAACTTGCGCGATGCAGGATTTATAGGTGCCGTTTCGAGTGTAGCGCTCCACCGACGAGACCGGGCAATCAGTCTCCTTGTGAAGCTCTCATGAGAGGCTACTCGTAACGCAAGTGACGTCCGACGCTTCAGTCATTCGTCGGTGATCTTATCTTGGGGACGTAACGTTGACGCGACCTGCAACTGACATCTCGAAATTGGACCCATCAAGCATACCCTTCCCGAATAGACATCGCATTTACTGTAGCTGGGAACGTATGACAAAGGCGGAGAGGTCTTGAAGGCTACGACAGGGCAATGGATGTCGACAAAGATGACAAAAGAGCGGTGGGTCTTTAACTGGGCGAGCTGCTTCGAGTGCACGGACCATACGTTATCCCGCCACCAGGAAAGAAAGGCGGAGCTCGGCGGAGAGCTCTCCAAATGTGTCCACCATGCTAAACCGGGGTCTGGATCACCATTCACCAGAGGCGGAATTTGTTTCCTTCACAATCCACAGCGGCGTGAACTTCCTCACTGTTCTCTTGCTCACACCAAACAGTCAGGTAGAGCGCCTCCACCGCCTTGTTCTTTGCGCTCGCATACTGAAGCAAGTTCCTTGAATCTTCCTGCATCATTCTATCGTTATCTGTGTAGTCCATCACAGGTATCCTTCCTCTCCGGGCCTCTTCGCTCGCACCCATCAGATCGCCTTACGAGCTCGGCCAAGCATCCGTCGCTCAAAGCTCGCAGGACCCCCAAACCAAGTTGCATCGCCTGACCGTCGCCTTTCCACGGCTCTCTGCAACCGTGTCGCCATGATGTCCGGAGAAGCTTGGTTATACCTACTTGCGGTGCTGATCAATGCCGTAAACCTATTCCTGCAGGTCTTTTTCACCATCATGTATAGCGATCTAGAATGGTGAGTCGCTATCAGCTAAGTCAAGCTAAATCAAGCTGAAACGGCAGCTCGTTATTGGTCATCCTTTTAGGGTTTCATTTGCTGACTTTCTCAAGCGATTACATCAACCCTATCGAACTGTGCAATCGTCTGAACGCCTACATCATTCCGGAAGCTGCCGTGCATGGCCTCCTGACACTCTTGTTTCTCATCAACGGCTATTGGGTGGCTCTTGTTCTGAATCTGCCACTGTTTGCCTGGAATGCCAAGAAGTTAGGCACACCCGGTCTTCGAATGCATGTTCATTACTGACACTAGTGGAAGGATCGTTGATGGTACCCATCTTCTCGACGCGACTGAGATATTCCGAAAGCTTAATATTCATAAGAAGGTACAAAATAAACGAATGCGAGCCATCGCTCTGACCAAGCTGATCGATCTGTCTGTAGGAATCGTTCGCCAAACTCGCCTTTCATCTCGTCATGTTCTTCTTCTACCTCTACAGTATGATAGTCGCTTTGATTCGCGACGAATCGTCTTGAAGTCAAGTGAACGCTTATTGCGCTGATTATGTCGCCATCGACTTGATTTGTCAGGTTCGGTACGAGACCTCAGGCTGTGCAATGAAATCACGCGAGACGGACTTGATGTTCGGCGACAAGTCATGGCCACTGTGTTGAGAATCTCCAGGAGGCTTTTTATGTTTCCAATGATGCGATAATTCGGCATTTGGCAATAGGACAATGTTCCAAATTTACAATTCATTGTTTCAAGGGCGAGGATTCAGAACAGCTAGCTCTCGAGAATGGGCATTATGCGATTCACATAGATATAACATGAGAGCCCATTTATGTCATGTGATCGGGAGTTTCTGATCGATTCACTCAATGCCGTGCATGCCCAAGGTAGACAAGTATACTCCCTGCCAACGGAAGCCTTGGCAGACACATACAGCATAGCTGACCTAGATCTACAGCCCTATATGCGTGCTTGAATCAAAGGCATTTTGACTGCCTGGCTGCAAAGGGGAACTTAGAGTCAGTCATCCAGGGCCTGCTGCAGAAGGTTATTTCTTTTGAAAAAAAAAAGAGAAAAAAAAGTAGGGCTGAGGGCTCTGGGTGCTTCTGACAAGGACACTGGATTTTTGACATCCTGGGGAGCACATACTGACCTCTGGTGATGAACTAGCATACCACCCTCTGCCGAATCGCTTCACGTCTTCTACTTCAAAATCATGATGCTCGGCTCGTGGTATTGAGTTCATCCTTCATCCTTCACACGCGTACCCTAACACCATCGTCACCTTCGGAATCGTCACTGTCAGCAGCTCTTGGGTCCAAAAAAACGCGTAAATTAGCACATACACGTTTTCGACGCCATGCTTTGGCACGTTTGTTTGTTTTCGTAATGAAGGCATCAGAATATGGAGATTGCGTCTTTTTGAGAACAGCTTTCCTTATGCAGGCATTTCGGCAGCCCTTGCTGGCGGATTACATCAAAATGAAGTCAGATGTTTATCTTTGATGCTATAGAGCAACGCCATGAAAATAAACTAGCCAAAAGGTGGAAGAAATGGGTCTTCACCAACTTAAATGCGCCACTTTCGAAGAAACGCGCCATCCGAGATCGGGCAAGTCGTATCAGCTGCGTGTCACGTGCTGAGATTCCAAGACCCAGGAAACCTAATTGACTACCTACAACTACAGGCGGGGCTAGTCAGTATTAGTGCGGGCTGGGTTCTCAATCCATCTTTCATTCACTCGCGCACCTACTATCATCGCTGCCGAATGGACAAGCTTCATCACACATTTTTCTTTCCATCAAATAATAATGGCAAATCTGGTTCCATATTCTGCAAAAGATCTGTCACAGGCCAAATTGGGACCATCCAATCCGTTCAGAGACGATTCCACGGCAGTCAAGCGCAAGAATACCCTGACCGGCCATGCCGAACAAACATTCGTGAGCGAACACACATTTCGAAGGAAGTACAGGGCAATCGAAAGGAATGAGGGATCTCAAAGCAACCGACAGAATGCATCGACTCTGAAGATCGATGCAGCACGGCTACGAGCCACTCGAGAGAAGAAAGGAGATGCCGCGATAGCGGAAGGACCAGGCTCTTACATCGGGCCGTGGGCTAGATTCACACAATCCGAGTCTGCAGTCGTACCAGATGGCGAGGATTCTGCCAGTGACGATCAATACGAAGAGGTGGATGAGAACGAGGACGTGGTGGAAAGTGGAACGATATTGCGAGCACCCGAGGCAGCGCTTGCTCGTCGCAAAGAGCTGGACGAGCTAGGCGACGTGACCACTGCATTCCATGGAAGTCAGGAATATGATTACCAAGGTCGATCTTACATGCACGCTCCCCTGGACCTCGACATTGATCTTAGGAAAGAATCTGGTACAATAACCAACTACATTCCAAGAAAACAAATATTTGCCTGGAAGGACCACCAGATGGCAATCACCGCCTTGCGATTCTTTCCTGGCTCGGGCCATCTTTTGTTGTCTGCCAGCGCAGATACATCAGTCAGAATACGTAATGTCTACCATGAGAGAGAGCTACTGCGGTCCTACAACGGTCATTCGAAGGCTATCTCAGACATATGCTTTAATGGTTCTGGCTCACAGTTCATCTCTTCCTCATATGATAGGTTGATCAGACTTTGGGATTCCGAAACAGGCACTTGCATCAGCAAGTTCACAACAGGAAAGACTCCGCACGTCATCAAATTTAACCTCGACCCTCACCATTCCAATGAATTTCTGGCTGGCATGTCAGACAAAAAGATTGTCCAATTTGACATCAGGACGCCCAATGAGGTTGTGCAAGAATATGACCATCACCTCGCAGCGATTAACACCATCACTTTTGTGGATCAGAATCGGCGTTTCATGACCACGTCAGATGACAAATCTCTGCGTGCTTGGGACTACAATATACCCGTGCCCATAAAATATATTGCAGAACCCGACATGTATCCCATGACGAATGCCGCTGCTCATCCCAGTGGAAAGTATGTCGCCTATCAAAGTTCTGACAATCAAATTTTGGTGTACGGTGCCAACGATAAATTCCGCCAAAATAGAAAAAAGAGCTATCGTGGGCACAATAACGCTGGTTCATCCGTGGACTTGGATTGCAGCCCGGATGGTCAGTTTTTGACGTCAGGGGATTCCGGCGGCTTTATCTGCTTCTGGGACTGGAAGACTTGCAAGATGTACCACAAGCTGAAAGCAGGAACCCAGACTATCACTTGCGTGAAGTGGCATCCACAAGAAACGAGCAAGCTAGTTTCAGCAGGCTTGGATGGTGAGATAAGATACTGGGACTAGGCGCTCGCTGAACACAAGCATCAAGCGCAGAGACGAGACAGTACCTGCTCTGACGAATTGGGAGAAGAGGTTGCTTGCTCACTGAAAAGCGAGTCGGACACGATGTTGGGGGTATCATTCGGGACTTCAGCCCTGAGAGGCAAATTGTAGGCGTGTACTGGACTTGGTGACCTTCAGCACGTTCATTTCAGAGATTTTTTTACCTAGCAGCTCGCACAATTCAGCCGCGCGCACGATGCAGCTGCTGTCGCATATCATCCAACCCCATAAAAATCAGAAGGAAAGTCCCAGAACCCTGCGGACTTTCTTTGGAGAGCCAGGGATTCCTAAGTCAGAAGGACCCAAAAACAGGACCATGATGTGCGGGAAATTGTAGGAGTTCCAGGTCATCTCCATGCTCGTTGTTATGCGTCGGGCAATCGAGCCAGATGCCTCTGCAAGCTCAACAGGTCACGATAGGCTTTTGCACCGTTGACTGTGATCTTTACAAGAATAGACATCGACGCCGCAACAGCATATCCAACACCCTGCTAGCAGTCCCCCCTGCTCGTCATAATGTACCTAAGCACCTATTACTGAAAGTACTTAAGTACTTTACTTTACTTTAGTAAGTACAGTAAATAAAGTAAAGTATTTCAGGTATCTTACTTTATCCAGCAGATATTTCAAGCAAAGTACTGAAGTACCCAAGTGCTCAGGAACGTAGTTCTCATGCAATGAAGTGGACAAAGCCCGGCCTATTACGAGGCAGGAGCCGTCCAAGGTGGGCATTCTGCTCATTACAATTCCCGACTTCCGAAAGAGGAACGAAAGGCCCTGGCGAATCGGGAGCTCGAC
The DNA here is from genome assembly GCA_030783925.1 of Aschersonia sp. MBC 735. NCBI lineage: Eukaryota > Fungi > Ascomycota > Sordariomycetes > Hypocreales > Clavicipitaceae > Aschersonia > Aschersonia sp. MBC 735. The sequence goes on along the minus strand of JARJRV010000195.1, from coordinate 85,332 downwards.
CTAGGTACCTCAGTTCTTACTTGGTTTTTTTGGCAGGCAAATTGCAATTGACGTCTTGTCAACTTCTTCAGCCAGACCGTTTCGCGCATATCAGGACGTCATACCGGGCTCGAGACTACGAAGGCCCCTTGCACGCATATTGACACATGGAAGTCACCAATGATACCGCGATCCGTCGTCGGCGGAAATTTACTTCTCATGCGCAGAATGACAAGCACCGACTGCTGGCGGAGATGTCCTCTGCCACCGATGGAGCTGGCGACGACACGGAAGATCGGCAACTCATTAGAAAATCCAGAAGGTTGACGAAAGCTATTATTCTGCGAGGCTGGACTGACGAGTATAGAAGTGCATTTGTGGCCGTCTGTTCTACCGTCACTCTTGGAGTGGTCTTGTGGCACTTCGATCATAAGCTCTCGCCATCTTTCGGACCTAGATTGGATCTAGACACCATCGTCATTGTCGTCATGACTGTTCTTCGTGTGACACTGGGGTCTATTGTGGAATCATGCCTTGCTCAGGCTGCCTGGGTGTGGGCTTCCAAGTCCCATCAGCTTCGAAAAAACAACATATTCAGGTTGGAGGATTTTAAACTATTCGATGAAGCATCTCGGGGTTTTTGGGGCAGTCTTGCGCTCATCTGGCGCTTGAGAGGATTGTAAGCTGGCCTAAACGCCCCCCAGAAAATCCCTGATAGGTCTCACCTAACCAAAAGACTATTGAGACACCTTGCGTGCATCGGAGCTGCCACCATAATGATCAGTCATAGCTTCGAAACTCTTTCGCAGCAAATGTTTGTGGTAGTTCAAAGGCCAACCCCGTACACTGACGACGTTGTTTCGCCTGCGCCCGAACCCCCACGAAGCGATTATTGGGACAATGTAGTTCAGAAGGGGGATGCCAATGGTACGTTGTGCCTCAGCCATTTGTCCAATCCCGATGTTGCTCAACGAAACGACTAGATTGTGTCCTTACGCTGTCGACAAAGTCAGCCATATATAGTGGGATTTTGTCCGTCGATATAGCGGACTTGGAGCCAACATGCTTTACGGCAAACTGCACATGGCCGATCTTTCCGACTCTAGGTGTGTGCGGAGAGTGCTCTGCAGTCAAGGTGCAATTCATTTGTGCAGAGGATTCGCATACTTGCATCTTTACAACCCAGTCCAACCAGAATTTGACAATACCTGTGGGAACCGAAACAGAATCATTTAAGGTGCAACCTCTAAATGATCGACGAGAAGATGAACTTGGGTATCACAAGACGGTCATCGCCAATTTTGAGATGATGACAGTGTCCAACCACACGTCAGGAACCAGATCCAAGGCGTACCAGTGTAGCCTTTGGTTCTGCGTCAAATTCTTCGAGGTGTCAGTGGAAGATGGCAGATCCAATCAGACGATTGTGGAAACTCATCATGATACACGACTCGAGCCCTCTGATCATTTTCTGACTGATGAGCACGTTTTCGTTCATCTGTCAAGCGCTCCTCTGTATGATGAGCCACAAGTTTCTGTTTATAGTATGTCGGATCGGTCGGTCAAAGCAATTCGGAGTTTTATGGACGCTTTGACTCTAGGGTATTTTCAGTTGCCCCCCTCGGCGATCAGTTTTCCCTCTGACTGGATCGAAGCAATGTGGCGGGCAACAGCAGACATTGATTCCTGGATTGATCGAATTTCCCAAAGCTTGACGGATGAAATTCGCCTACATGGAAGCCTTCGAGATCCACATGGCGCAAAATACAGCGGGAGAGCCTCGACTCTGGCTGGTTTCGTGCACGTGCAATGGTATTGGATGATCTACCCACCGGTGGTTCTGGCCATTAGTCTTGGTTTCCTTGCAAGCATAATAGTAGCATCTGTTCGCTACGAGATCATGCCTTGGAAAGGGGATTGCTTGCCATTGTTGTTTTGTCAAACCGATGACAGCCTTCTCAGCAACGCTGGGCAATGCATGAACTCGAGACATCGTATACAAGATATCTTGAAACGAAGAGTCGCGCTGACGCAAGACGAAAATGGAGCTTGGGCGTTCGAATCTGTTGAAGTCGAGAAGTGATGGAATGGCAGTCTGGGACCTCTCGACGAATAAGCAGAGTTGCACCGTTTGATACGCATGATCGTGAGTTTGCGCTCATAGAAGCTGCTAGAGGGATGCGGATAGTGCACGTGGCACAGAATAATTAAGGGAGAAGAATCCTGGAGGTTCATTGAGGGGCATAACGGCAAGCAAGTAGAGACATATTAGCTTCTTCAACGCGACTACATCGACAGGGGCTTTTGCGACACGAAGTTGAATATTAGTTATGAGAAGCTATTTTCGGGATTGATCAGACTTAGAAACCTTGTTTAGGGATACACTTTTCGAAGAAAATCTGTCAAACCCCGGATCCAATGTCATCGGCGAGCGGTAGTCATTTACAACCGTCTGAGTTACCAAACAATCAGTGTCTCTAGCTGAAAGGCTTCGACAATGTAAACTGGGCTCGAGGCAGGCACAGAATGTGACTTCGTCTGAAAAGCTTTAGTTTGCGCGAGATTCTGCTGCCAGGTTGAAATTGCACGTTGACCCTTTTCGGATGCGATGAGGAGGGGAATTCTTCCGCATCCTTTGGACAGTTGAAGATGGACCATGGCGGACAGCTGGGAGGCGAATTTAGTTGCACGAGTATATCAAGCTCTAGCGCTGGTTCTCGATCACAAGTTTTACCGATGTTCTATGGCGTAAAGTCTTGTTCCCTGAAGCCTTCGACTGGTGACGATACAAGAGTAGTCGCAGAACTATCGACACTGCTTGTTTCTCGCCCATGATGTAAGCAAAAATCGAGATCACACCAAATTTACTGCAGCAGACATCCTTCTACTCCACGGTCCCAAACACGCCCTTCTAGATTTGAGCACTTGTCGAGGAGACAAGTGTCGACTATTTTCGCATCATGCAGCTGTCGCCTACGAATCGACTCATCCTCCATTTCCGGCCTTCGAAGCTCAATTCACATGCCAAGAAGAAGTCACTAGTCGCTTTCTTGGACTCCTATTTTGGTGAGCAAGAATGCGTCTATATCAAGTGAAATGAAGGCCATATGCGACGGTCTGTGCTTGCCATCCACTTCTGCAACGTTTTTTTTTTCACTGCGAAAAGAGTGAAGCATGGTTCGGGTCGAAACAGGCGTGCACAACCTCTGTGAACACACCCTGCTTTGCGTCAGTGCAACATAGACGAGCTGCAGCATAGCTTCAATGCCCACTGCAATCTACCTTCCCCGGACAAGCAAGAAAACTGCTCAAACAAAAACGATATGGAGCATGTGGCTCCTTCTACAGCTCTGCCCTGATTGTCCCACCGTGTTAGCTTTCCTATCTTGTCGCTGAGCGCGATATACTCGATGATTCATTTCTAACTATACACTGACTGGCCAGCTTGATTATAGCTTCATGTCCGACCGTGGTATTAATTATAAAAAACTTCTATTCCTACGAAAGCTCGTTTCCTCCAGGGACGGCTACTGTAAGGACGAACGCGCAGCATAGACAAGAGCCAAGAACGCAGCTCATGAAAAACTGCGAAAATACTGTCTCACAGACTCTCGACCTCTTTAAAGATGCTATAGAGATGTCTGCTGACGAAAACGATTTCTTCGAGAACGAGTATTTTAAAGTGTCAGTATCACCAACTGCCGGGCTTGGTGCAATCGCCAAGAGAGACCTGAAGCACGGGGATATCATCCTTCAGGAGAGGCCGTTGGTTATTGCGGACATGTCGAGCCTATTCGAAGCGTTCAGAAATTTGAATGAGAGCGATCAGTCTACCATATTGAGTCTGCATGCAAATGAGTTATTGAAGCCCGGCACGCCTCGTATACTCGCAATATGGACAACAAACTGGTGAGTTTAAACACATGACAGTTACATGCTATCTGAAACTGACTTGGTCAGTTTTGCAGTCACGAATGGAGAAGCAGGGCTGTTTCCCATAGCATCCCGCTTTAACCATTCTTGTCACCCATCACAAAGCGTTCAGTATGTCTTTGATGAGGAACTTTGCTGCTTGATTTTCACGATACAAACAGGACAGGTCTTGGCTGGGGAGGAACTTACAATCTCCTACGGACTGCATCAAACACCAGAGACATTATTTTATACCTATGGCTTTCGTTGCGAGTGTGGGAACTGCAGCGGCTTAAGCGAGGAGTGTTGCCTGGCTCCAGCAGCGCAATGGTAGTTTAATTGGCGTCGATTGCTTGGAGGACACAATTGGTTAATTTATTCCCTCCAGCTAGCATCAGCGGCAAGAGCCGTGTTGACTCATCGTCTAGGAAATTGAAAGCGAGCAGCGATCTTCACTTCAGTTCGCGTTAAGCCTAACAAGGGTCGTTCCATGATGGTTCAGGCGGGCCGCATTACTCACCTTTATCTCTGAGCGATGCGCGCTCTAGTCATTAGTGACCTTCATGAAAGCTTTACTAAGCCTGCCCGACTCTGCGGCGTAGCCTCGAATTGCCGCAGTGATGCAGAGCATCAGCCACTGGTCGTCCGTTCTCTGCGTGATTGCGGAGGGAGAAAAGAGGCGTCGTGGAATATTGAGTTTCCAACTAACCCAAAGCATGATGAAGGAAGCTCCTTCTGTATGATGATACTAGTGGGGAAAGGTGCCATAGACGTAGCTTTACCTGGGCTTCGCCCACTTTACTAGTGGGGGGTGTAACCATCTGTGATCCTACATCACACTTTTCCAGTCCATCTCGCACCATCCTTGCTTTTAAGAAGTTGAAGTTGTAATCCATTCTTGATGAGGCGGGAGGAGGAGGGGGGACGGCCCCACCGACATCACGCCGGTAAAAACGTACATATGTACAGCGCCTCGCGCACTCCGGCGATAGTTGCCGAGCTAACGAACTTTATCATCGTCTCGTCATCGTTACTAATGAATTTGAAATACGCCGAAGGCTGCTAAGCAGTGATCCACTCGAATAGCCGTTCGGTGGCTGGTCAAACTAAGTCGTTTGGACGTGATTGCCCCAAGCTCTCGATGCCTCCTTATACGTGACACCTTTACGCACGCAAAGTACTATATAACAAACAGTTCGCCCCAGCGCGAACTATCCAAACTATGTGCATTTCCGCGACGCGCATTACTCCTATCATTTTTGCAGCTACGTAGGCAAGATTGTGTCTAGACCAAGGCGCATGATGACCATGGCTCCAAAGATTGCCATTGTCTACGTAAGTTTGAAATCGCATGGCCTTGCCAGATGCCTCTGCCCCTCCTTCAGGACCAACATCAAGCAGTGTGAATGCCCAGCTAATTCCATAATACCCAGTACTCCATGTACGGCCACATTCGCCAACTAGCTGAGGCCGAGAAGAAAGGCGTCGAGAAAGCTGGAGGCAGTGCTGATTTATTTCAAATTGCCGAGACTCTTCCTGACGAAGTTCTGTCGAAGATGCATGCTCCTCCCAAGCCCGCGGATGTTCAGCTTATAGACGATCCGTCTGTCTTGAAGGAGTACGATGGCTTCCTTCTGGGAATACCAACTCGGTACGGCAACTTTCCAGGCCAGTGGAAAGTGCGTACATGACACAGAATACAATATACCAGGGGCTTGTACTGACGATCCATCTAGGCTTTCTGGGACAAAACCGGCGGCATTTGGGCCTCTGGCGGTTTCTATGGTAAACACGCAGGTCTTTTCATCTCGACAGGCACTCCGGGAGGAGGCCAGGAATCGACCGCGATTGCGGCACTATCCACCCTCGCGCATCACGGCATTATTTATGTTCCACTCGGCTATGCCAAGTCGTTCCCTCAGCTGACTAACGTCACTGAGATACGCGGTGGTAGTCCTTGGGGAGCTGGTACCTTTGCCGGTGGTGATGGCTCTCGTCAACCGTCTGCGCTTGAGTTGGAGGTTGCCACAATACAAGGCGAGGTCTTTGTGCAGACAGTCGCGAAAGCTGCTAGCTAGATACGTCATAAACATTTTAAGTCGAGAGCTGAAGCTTCAAAGTACCACAAGAACCTGTGGGATGTCATGACGACATTTGTGTGGAGGGTAAGGATACGGGGCGAGCGGGGGAGACCACGATGAAGCCCCCCGGTATTGAACCGCCAAGGCTAAATGCCGGCCTCGGCCCCAAAACCCCCTGAGCAGTTTGAAGTGCCGACTGTGACGCCTCACCAATGAAGGTTCGTCATGAGGTCTCATCAATTTCTGCAAAAACGTATGAGACATGCCGTTGGTTTTCCGGAATGCGCAACGCCAGGCTCGTGAATCAATTGATTCACCTTTTGACGACACAATCCACACATCATATGCATCCCATCTGCGCCGCTATTGTGCCACGAGATCTCGTTCAAAGGCTACTTCCCTAGTATATGCTCAGCTTGCCATTGAGGACTCAAGTTTTATAGTTCCAAAAGACGGGACATCTGCCCATCGTGGTGCGTACAGCATGCATGGTGTCTCCGGCCTAAGACGCGTTTGGAGAGTAGTCCAACAGGGCAGGTCACCGGAGTGCAATCGAGCCCCACCAGTCCACCCAAGGTTTATTATCAGTGAACAAGGTTTCAAAGTTCCTCTTTGCACCTCAAAAGCCAACTCTTCGCGACTAAATCATCCGCCACCATATAGCTTGTGTGTCGCCCTCTCGCGCCAGATTGCTCATCATGTCACTAGAGCCGGTGATGCCGCCTTTCAATTCGACTGATCCATCCGCCACTTTTCTCTCCTCGTCGTGTCTCGACTTCTTGTTGATAGAGCTGGTCCCGCTCACCTATCGCATTACCCATGAGTGCGACTCATCCATATCTGCGATGGAAACCACGCCAGCAGCGACAATGCGGGCAGCTTCGAAAAATAGCAAAACTGCGAGCTTTGGGCCAGCTAATCACAGAATGTCTGCCTCAGAACCTCGCCAGCTGGACGATGAAGAAGAAGTCGATGCAGTGCACTTTCGGCTTGATTGCCTTGGACATCGTGTTGGGCAGGGGCTAGTTGAAAGGCATGCGATGAAACTCATGAATCGCGATGCAAGTCTAACTCTTTTATCCGCCTGCAGATTTTCGAGGGACCGGCCTCGCTTCAACGACACGTTGGATGTTATCAAGTTCCTCTGCAAAGACCTCTGGTCATTGGTATTTGGGAAAAATATCGACAATTTGAAGACAAATCACAGGGTACGTTAGCCATTCTTCTTGAATGTGAGCATAGTTGAGACCATTTGGCCTTTGTAGGGAGTCTATGTCTTGACGGACAATGCGTTTCGACCATTCTCAAGAATGAGCACAGATGCTGGTGGTCAGGCGGTCGCGCGAGCACAGCCGGTGCGGTATTTCGTCTCACACACGTGTATCACTCGGTCTGGTACTGATGTTAGAGCAGTTCCTGTGGTTTCCCTGCGGCATTGTGCGAGGCGCTCTGGCAGCGTTGGGCATTGATGCGACTGTGCAAGCGGAGGTCAGTGATCTTCCGGGCGCGGTATTTCAGATCAAGACTCTTGGTCCTCAATCGTAATCTACAAGGCAAGTCTCGTCCTTGACATGAAATAATGTTAGGTGGAGACTCTAACACGCCATAATTGCAAAGACCACGAAGAATGCCAAAGCTTATATTCTGTTCCTGGCACGTAGTGTCTCAGCTCCCCCTGACGTCCTCAGCATGACCGACGTTACATTATAAACGGTCCATGGGTCATTATACCCGAGAAAATTCACAGCCTATGAGAAAACTCATCATCAGCAATGACGGCCAATTTTGGTATACTATGCTAGCTGTACAGCCTTGATATCGTGGGCACACGTGCCTTGGACTGTGAAGCTGTTCCTGGGGAATTTGGGGGAAAGTTCACTTTTGTGGAGGGTTATGGGCAAAATCGATGCCTTTGGTAATGTTGCTTTTGAGGCCTTCAACAGCCTTGGCCAAGAGCTCCTTTTCCTGGTTTGTCAACTCAGTAAGAGGATTGATAGCCTTCTCGGCTCCCTGGGGCTGCACCGAGAGTTGGTCAGTACAACGATCGACAAACGCAAATTGCTCTGTTGGGGGAAATAAGGGGGACGTTGCGCACTCCCAATTCGACTGGAACGGAAAAAAAGTCACAGCCGGTTTCTTTCGCAATAGCTTCGCCCCCAGGAACGCCGGGGAGATAGACATAGCTTGGTTCGACCAAACCGTCCTCGCCCTTGACAGCTCGAAGAAGCTTTTCAGCAAATCTGCAATTTTGGTCAGCAACAGATAGCCTTGGTAATTTGTGTCTCTCCCAGGTGGCACAAACGTACCGGAAGCCGGCATAGGCCATAGAGAGTGTCGCAGAACCAGCTCCGTCTTTAGCTTTGACCACCTCGTCGCCACCAAATTGAATACGATGAACGAGAGCATCGTACTTGTCAGCTGGGATGTTCACAGCTGGTGTGGCTTTGCTGAGTAAAGGCACAATGGTCTCGCCCGAGTGACCACCTACGACGGGGATCGTGAGTTTCTGGGGCTCCTTTTGGCCTACAATCTCGGCGATGAAAGTCTCGGCGCGAACTATGTCGAGAGTCGTGACACCAAAAAGACGCTGAGGATTGAAGACCTTTTTCGCCTTCAGGACCTCAGCTGAAATGGGAACGGTGGAATTGACAGGGTTGGATATGACTAGGATGAACGCCGTTGGAGCAACTTCAGCAGCAGTCTCGATCAAGCCTTTGACGATGCCGGCATTGATGTTGAAGAGGTCATCACGGGTCATGCCAGGCTTGCCTTCATTCAGATATTAGTAATTTTCTTATGTACCAAGATCCGACCAAGCCAGAGTAGATCAAAATGGGTATTACGTACGGGGAATTCCAGCGGGAATCACGATAATGTCGGCGTCCTTGAATGCTGCCTTGGCGCCTTCATCGGCTGGAAGATAGCCGCGGATGATCTGTACGTAACGTTCTCATCAACATCGCGCATATTGAGCTGGCAACGTCCAAGTGCCATGGAGTGAAGTGGAAAGTTCATGAGACATACCGCACGAGATGAGATGTGGGAAAGATCGGCGGCAACACCAGGGGTGTTGACCACATCGTAGAGAGCAAGCTCATCAATGTAAGGGCTGGTTTTCAAGAGAAGAGATAGAGGCTACGTGAACGCCTCAATGTCAGTCAAGCAGATCAACAGGCTGTCCGCACAAAGAGCTTTCTACTCACTTGGCCAATGCCACCAGAAGCGCCAGCGACGACTGCAAAATGCCTCGTTAAAACGACCTCTTTGAGGACCCAGTGCATGCCCGCCCAAAAGAACAGAGCACGGAAGTGCGGGGTTGAGGGGCAGAAACGGCATACCAGCTTTGACCATGATGGCGTGGGTCTTTGGGAGATATAGAGAGGCAGTGAGTCTTCTGAGCTCGCAAACTTGATGGCTCAGAATGGTAGGTTTCTTTTGTTAACAAGTCGGATCAGCTGAACAAACGAGGCTTGGAGTCGCGGGGAGAGGGGAAGCGTCTCTTCTTTTAAGTCTTTTGGTTGGATGGAACCTGGCGGTCTTAGAAATACATACCACAAGCCTGAGCTTGCACAACAATGGGCACCGAAGAAGGAGGGGGCGATTACCGATAAGAGGGGTCGATCCTTACAAGGGAGAAGCTTGTGTGACGTTGTGGATCGGCCACTGGCTAGCTACGCATAACGACCCTTCGTGGTCTGTCGCGGATCGAACAGGCTGCAATATTCATGGGTTAGAATGATGCTGGTTCTCGATTCTCTGTGCACTGTAGGTTTGCACTGATTCGGATTCTCCCAAGCATTGAGAAACGATCTGATACGAGCCATACGTGGATAACGGCACTGCGGGCAGGGATCCGCTCGAAGGCAATGCGCCCTAGCAAATGACAGCCCAAGAATAGCCAACTCGTGGGTTCAGCAATAAATTTCAAAACGCCGGCATGAATGCTCAGTTCCAGTTCATATACCCACATCAAGTCTTCTCCGACGATGCCAAGCCCCGGACTGACGCAGTATCAAAGGCAGTGCCATCCGGGGCCTCCGATTCTACGACGCAGCGGTTGCAGTGAGACGAGTTCCCACCGAGACTTGGCGTCTGTTCCACCAGCCATGGGCGGGAACTGTTGATACAAGGTCACCGTTTGGGTAGTGGAATACAGTGTTTGCGTGGCATAGCTACGAGCTAGAGTCATGCTGATTATGGTGTACGGCTGGAGTGTCATCTTTGTTCATTCCGCATTGTCTGCTGGGTCCAACGCAATGATGCGACTTTCACGACCAACGTGTTTTCCGTATTCAACGGTCTGTCAACTCATAGTCTACACGATCAAGAAGACTCTTCAATTTTCTTGGCCTTGTTCCCTCGAAGCTTGGTCTCAGGATCAGCTCTGACAGGTCGCTGAGATCTTCGGATGGCAGAAACTCGCTCGACAGCGTATGATCGCAAATCACTTCGATAGCCAGATTTAGCTGTGAGGTTGGCCACTGCCTTGTAAGTCCTAGACTTAGAGTCAGAGAATCGCTCGACACCCGGTATTACCACATGATCCCCATTGGGCACACAACTTCTTTTCACACTTACTTCCGGCTGCTTTTGTTGCTGCCAAATGTAGTCTTAATATAAGACTTAGCGGGCTTGGTAGCATCTTTGGTCCTCTTGCTGATTACTGTCACACCGCCCTTTTCCTGGGGAATGATGCCGATGGCCTTTGTAGCATTAAGTAAGTGAGTGTCTTCGACCGAATGGACAACGAGACATTGCCTATGATGCCGATGAGAACGCGTACCTTGTCATTGACGAATCCAGCATGCTGCGGTCCAACTTGATCAGTCAAATGACATTTCGGGGTTTCGGTGAACGGTGAACCCTTGAGCTGTAGCTTCTTTCGATGAGCATACCTTGCGGCTATTTTTGTTGGTGAGGTTCAGTGGATCGTGCGAAAATTGAATGCCACCATTGCGATTGCTCTTGGAGAGGAATGAGTTGTTGTTTCCTAGAGGTCTTCAGAGTTAGTCTCCAATCACAATATATCACCAAAATGCAGATCTGGTCTGACTCACGAACTATTTCCCAAACAAGGTCCGAGGATATGTTGGAAAGCTTGGGAGTGGCCATCGTGGTGTTTGTACGATACGCGGCAAACTACTCCGTGATATGCGGATGTATTCCTTCGCTTCGGTCTGCTCAGATCTCCGTGAGTCTAGAAATTGGTCGCCGCGCTGTGGGCTCGCTTGACTGCCGCATTCTGGTCTAGTGCGCTACTGTCATTCTCGGTGGATGGCTTATAGGCTTAGGCGCCGGTTAAATGCATAGCATGGTGTGGCTCGTAGCGCCTCACGTCACCAAGCGAGTCAGGCGCAGAAATGAACCCCAGTCGCGGAAGCCTTCGTCAACGCAGCGCCTTCACGGAGGTGGCGTTTCAAGTCGCAAGCTCATCCTCCTGTTCCATCCTATCATACGCCAATCGTGATCTCGTTCTTTGGGGCTCGTTGGGCGCGTTACCGACAGCATCCCACTGTCATGACCAAGTCAAGAACATAATATTTCAACATCCATATCGGCCGGCCTCAACTGCGCTAATCGAGTCTCCGTCTTGTCGGCTCTGTCCTCAGCCGCGACCGGCTCATAATCGACAGCACATAGACTAAGGCCAAATCTCCCGCATTGGAAAGCAAGTCGAGAATCGATTGCCACCATGGCTTTCGTTCTCTTCACCGTCTCGGTGTTATTCATAGCGGTTGCTACCACGCTGTTCCTCACTCGATCACGCTGGCGGCATCTCGTATCCGAACTCAGCTTGCCTGGTGCTGGATTCTTTTATTCCCGCTTGCCCGGTAGCTTCGCTGGCGACATCGAGGCAGGTCTCTCCAGTGGCAATTTCGACCTAGCTGGCAATGTTGAATCTGGTGATAGTCGTGCAGGTCTCGATGATGCAAGCAAGGCTGAGATTCTCAAGGTCATGAAGAAGAAACGGATGACGTTTGATCAGGCCAGAAAGGTTTACATGGAGAATCGCTTCAAAGCGAACGATATTGGGTCTGACGGTCGACCTAGAGACCCCAAGTTCGTAAGCTTTTCATAGCGTGAACCTCTATTTCCCTCATTACGTGTTCATTTGATTCATTTGTAAGAACGAATGACTCCTTGCAGTTTTGATTTGAGCACTATTATACTTGGTATTCTCTGTCGGAGGCAGTGGACTTCAACTTTGGCGCTATCTTATATCGTTCCTGATGTTCCGCTCGCTTGGCTAGCCTGTTTCCTTTGTCTCAAGTTTGCGAAAAAATTCCTCCGTCACAAATCTCGAACTCAACGCGCTCCGGAGTGACTCGGCTTCTCTACGAGTAGAGACCGACTCTGCCAAGATGGCACGGTTCATTTTTCCTTCTTTCTCATTCCTCAACACCGAAGGCGTCTGTTGCCTTCTACCACCCCCTTTCACTTGCCATGTCTTGTCCTTGGGAGTCTCTCGACCATTGTTTCTTTCATTTAAGTTCTGAAAGTGCGGATATTTCGGAAGTTCGTTGAGCGGAAGGAAAGCAGCCTACATGTTTGTCGGTGTCTAGGAGCCATCATGTGCTTTAATACGATAAGGGATGTAGTATTGATCATTATGCTAATATCCGTCATTCACTCCCCAACGCCATATGAACCCTCCATGTAGAATCAGAGCTGGATTTTGCCTTGCAATTATTGGTGATGGTCCTCCGAAGTTTGTTGATTAAAACCCTGTAAAATCTCGTGGTGTTCTTCGCGGACCCTTCTTCGACCACGCTTGCAGGCAATCATGCCCGACGTGACAACGCCAAATATATATCATCTGTGAGATTTCAGACGTCACTTATGCTTCTTGGCATCAATTTTCTCGTGAGTATAAGTTCGGTCATCAGTCCCTTCAATGACCTTGACGAATTTGTCGACCGTCTCGGCTTCCTTTTTCCAAAGTTTATCTGACATCTTCCTCTCCTTCTCAAACATCCAGGCCTCAGGCATGCGATATGTACCTCCGAGTCGGTCAAATGCAGTGAAAAATTGACCATAATTGACTTCAAATCGCGAATGGTGCAGAGAATGACAAGCTGCCCCATTGACGATGGGATTATTGCTGAGAAACTCACCATCGTGGATCAAGATGGTCCAGAAATTGACGAAGATGAACAATATGATGTAAGCCCATTTTTGGAGCGGGAAGAGAAAAGGAAAAATGTGATAGGGGATTGATTGTGCAAAGCCGTCCATGGGATGAAAAGCGTGACTGGCAAAGGGAGTTGGCATGATCCATTTATGGTGTGGCTTATGCAGGTGTTTGTACACACGAGGGTGGTGCAGGTAGCGATGAATCCAGTAGATGAAGAAATCAGTGAATACCAAAAAGAAAGGAAATTGAACGACAGAGTACCAAAGTCCCGGACCCTCTTCAGTCGCGTCGAATAACTTGCCGAATCCGCGGACTTCGAGCCAGAAGCAAACTGCAGTCATTATTGACATGCCAGGCATGGACTTGTTCGTCTGTTTGATCTCTAGCCATATTTGGTTTTTAATGTACTTCGGATGCTTCATTGTTCGCTTGTCGAAAATCAGATAGAAAGACAATGTCGCAAAGACGAAGTAAAGGATGAGCCCAAAGAACCTAACCAGAAGTTTTAGTTAATTGTGCAAAAGCCGGGAGAATGATCATTGATGTTTCAGAGTTAGTCGAATCTGATCGAGGTTTCCCTGATTTACCTACCAAGTTATGAAGTAGAGTGTGATAAATTGACGATACGGATTGTCGCGCATTAAGGAGCTCTTATAAGCAGCATCGTACGGTTGAATCTGGAACAATTTTGTAGCCGGTTTGTACGTCCACGATGTGAATGGAGAGATGGAGGCATTGGCTAGGTCTCTCTGGGGATAATCGTAAAGCTCGGGTCGAACAGGATACAGATACGCGTATACATGGTCGGCAATGAAGGTGTCGGCTAATTCCAAAATGATGTCCATGGCGACAACTCCTAGAAGCAGATTGGCATTACTGGCATTCGAACAGCAATGAACTGTAAAATTTGTCAGATTCAATTCGTTGTCATCAGTCTGGATATTTCTTCGCTGTTGCACTGCAATCTGCTGTCTGTTGTGAACGCGGGGATGACGAACATTCTTTGTGATTGATGTTGTAATTTCCAATTGCAACAAGCGACTGCAGGCGCAGCGGTACCGGCAACTTCTTATTTTCAGGAACGAGTGTCTGCTGGCGGCGAGGAAGGTGGGGGGCTAATCCTCAGCGGAAAATCCAAGTACCACAAGCTCGGAGATTAGATGCGGAAGCGAATGAAAACTGGGCCTCTGATCGCGAGACAAAGTGCCGGGATGATTCAGGGGCTGGTCAGGCGGACGGTCTACTTCGTAAAGCGATTCACTGATACTGCTAACACAACGACTCATCGCTTGCAGGATGCTTGTTGTCGCCGATTTTTTCCGATCGGAATTTGTAGCTCAGGCCACCTTGCCGCCCCGGGGCAAAAAATTGGCGGCTAAGCTTGGTGGGAGCTTTAGGCAAGAAGGCTTCATACGACTGAGCGATGTTTACAGCCTTTGGCCATCCGACCCAGTCTACGGTGGCCCGTGGGCCACCCCCTCCGTCGTGTGACAAGTCCTCAATACGTATGTATATATCTCCATGAGCGAGTCCAAGTTGTAGGGCAAGATTTAGTCGTGACACATTATACTACTTTTCGTGCCTACCTAATAGCTAGACTCTCGTGACAAGTCTCCTTACAGTGAGCTCCTTGCGGAGCGTTCCCTCAGCCTCACAAGTGTAATTACTAGATGGGGGGCAAAAGCTTAAACGTAAGCCGAGAATAAGCCGAGCCGACGACCGTGATGCATGCCCGCTTAGTCAGCCAAAGGGTGCCATTCGGCAATTCTTCCACTCTTACCAAAGCTCGCAATAAGTCTGTTCCGCTCCGTACGATCAGCCAATCTGGTCCTTCGTAAGTCCCTCGGAAGCCCCATGTCTCTGACATGACTTTACAATTCGACCTCAGTCAGCGCCTCCACATCGTTGGTCGGAATTCTAGAAGTTTGCATTGAGGTGACGCTTATTGACACTCATGCGACGGCCTCACATACAGTTTGCAGTGTGAATCGCGATCTTTTCACCATTGATTGGCTTGCGAGTGCGTCTCAAGACTGGACCATGTCCATGTATTCCCATCGCGGCATGGCCGGTGGCCCCCCGAGCAGCTCGGCCCGCCTTAACGAACTCCTCGATCAAATTAGAGCCGAGTTCGAGACGCAGCTTCGCCAGTCCGAAGGTTTCGAACACCAAAGTACGTTGCTATCGAGCGCTGATGCTCATTGTGGATCAAGGGCCTGAGACGTGTACTGACTTCGCGTCTCTCCTGCAGTCACTGCTCAGGTCAGCGAAATGCAGCTCGTTAGAGAGAAGGTCTACTCAATGGAACAGGCTCACATGACCTTGAAACAAAAGTGCGTTGTATTCTTCTTAGTGTCGATTACCACATCATGTTCCTGTTAAGTGACCAATATCAGGTACGAAGAAGAGATTGGTATGCTCCGACACCAGCTCGAAAACGCTCGCAAGGGAGGGCCGCAACCTGGCATGTCTGGCCCTCCCCAGCACGCTGGACCCTCGCAGCAACCTCCTGCGATCGCACCTGGCAACGGCCTGTTCAGCGGTATTATGGCTGGAGGCAATCAAGCTGGCCTCGCCCCCCCCCAGCAACAACAACATGCTCCTCCACAAGAGCAACAAATGGGTCCTCAACATCAGATGGCACAAGGACCTCCTGGACTTCCTGTTCCGCCGCATCCAAATGCTCAACAGCCTCCCTACCAAGGAGGCTATCCTCAAGGCTCCATCTCCAATGGAATGGGTCCTCAACCGCCGCAAAGCACTGCTTCGCCTGGTCCGGGCAGACGGGGCGTCGGCCGCCCACCGAATGCCGTTGGCCCTGCCACTCCACAAATCAACACTTCTGTGCCGTACCCTGGGAACGCTCAGTCGCCTCAGGTCAGTCACCCTACTCCGGATCATGCCAGAATGGGTGGTCCTCGGGCACCACCCGTGGGTAACGCTTTGGGCGATCTGGAGATCGATGCCGTTCCACCACACAACAAGAAGACAGGTAGTGATTGGTATGCGATCTTCAATCCCGTGGTTCAGCGAGTTCTTGACGTGGATATTGTCCACTCCCTCACCCACGAGAGCGTTGTGTGCTGCGTGAGGTTCAGTCATGATGGGAAGTATGTCGCTACCGGTTGTAATCGATCCGCCCAGATTTTTGAGGTTTCAAGTGGCGAGAGAGTGTGCGTTCTTGAGGACAATAATGCACAGGACATGGCTGCCGATCTGTACATCCGAAGCGTCTGCTTCAGCCCTGATGGTCGATATCTCGCCACAGGTGCAGAGGACAAGCTTATTCGAGTAAGTTACTTTATTGCCAAGGCTGGATATTGCGAGAACAACGACGGAACATCATACCTGAATCAGTCTCCCCACAGGAAGCTCACTCATCTAACAATTGTCTTGATAGGTTTGGGACATTGCAACACAAACCATCCGTAACCACTTCTCTGGACATGAACAGGACATTTACTCTCTAGATTTTGCGCGAGATGCGCGAACGATTGCATCAGGGAGTGGTGACAGAACTGTACGACTCTGGGACATTGAATCGAATGCCAACACAATGACATTGACCATCGAAGATGGTGTAACAACCGTCGCGATTTCCCCAGACACGCTGTTTGTCGCAGCCGGATCCCTCGACAAGAGTGTTCGTGTCTGGGATATCCGCACTGGATTTCTGGCCGAGCGCTTGGAGGGCCCTGAAGGTCATAAAGATTCTGTGTATTCCGTGGCATTTTCCCCCAATGGAAAGGATCTCGTGAGTGGAAGCCTCGATCGAACGATCAAGATGTGGGAGCTTGGGTGTACTCGCGGCAATCCACCGGGAGCACAGAAGGGCGGCAAGTGTGTTAAAACCTTTGAAGGTCACAGAGACTTTGTTTTGTCTGTTGCGTTGACGCCAGATGCCAATTGGGTTTTGTCTGGTTCAAAGGATCGAGGCGTCCAGTTTTGGGACCCTCGGACCGGCACGACTCAATTGATGCTTCAGGGTCACAAGAACTCCGTCATATCTGTGGCACCCAGTCCTTCAGGTGGTTACTTCGCCACTGGATCCGGCGACATGAAGGCGCGCATCTGGTCGTATCGCCCGTTTTGAGGAGCAGGCTGCAGAGGTCCTGCCATATTTGCGCCAGCTGCTCGATTGTTGAGGACGTGTCAGCTCGTCGACGGTTGCGCCACTTGGAGACGCTGGGGCAATTTGTTAAGATAAGCGATTAGCGAGATTACTTTGAGAAACAAGAGACTTGTCGAGACTGGCACACGGGTCGTATAAGGCAGAAGCAGCATGTGCTGAAAATTCGGTGTGGTCTGGGAGTGTAGGCTCGGAAGGGAGTTATCGTTGGTGGATATGGATAAAGTAGCTAGCAGAGACTGTTTTTAGGTGTATTTGGTCATTGAATTCATCCCATACTATGCTCGGATGCAAGCGAAATCCACCTCGTAGTCCGCCCCAAGTCAGTGACCTCGCCAGAGGGCTTCTTGCCAATGGACAACCTTTGAGAAGAGCGGTTGACCAAACTTGGATGTTCTATTTGACGAGATTACGACAATGACCTGAACAAGGTTGACAGCGCATCGTCAGGACCTTTGTTCACATTTTTGCCCTTCCCCTTCGCCTTTCTTGCAGCGTTCTTGCTTTCCAGGATTTCCTTCCCGCATGCCCCGCCTGGTTCAACTTCTTGTGCGTCTCTCGTGACGCTTTCTTGCGAGGACCCTGCTCGCACTGCTGAGATCTTGCGGGGGACAGCAATTCCTACATCCAATCGTTCCGTGCTAATGACGAGCGATTGCCGTACATTGCCTCCATGTTCGGATTGAGAATGCTCCGCCAGGTTGGTTTGCCCGGGCAACAATAGAGCTAGGAGACTACGGACTCGGCCCAGTATGGCTAGCAAGAATAGGCCGAGTGCTGCAAATTGTTTATTGGCAGCAAGCTGACTGAAGGCACTGCTACATATGTCAGTCCAGGGACCGATGTCTGGAAACGTACCATTGCCGTGTGAGATCCTACATGAAAGCGTTTGGCAGAAGATTATCACTGAGCCAGCGAGCGCGGCGAGATCGTAAAGACACGCCGCCATGGCGGTCTGAGTCCAGTGGCATCTTACATGCCAAGTCAGAAGCAATTCTCTGCAGACATCGGCGAAGGTTCCTAAATATTGACCACCAATGAGAGGTGCGGTGTTGATTGCGATGGCGATGATTGAAAGCATCCAGCATGAGCAACATACTTTTCATCATCAGGCAGGCGCGTGCGATTTCGTAATGGGGCGACAATTTGGTGTGCACGATGTGTTCTGTTTCCATTCTTGTCTGTGATATGGCAGAGCACTGTCTTTCGCAGCCTGGACTCGGCCCGAGCTAAACAGTTGACTTTCCGGCTTGAAGCATCAAGAATGGTCGCATTTATAAGAGCATATCATGCTGTATTGTAATTAAGCTGTTGTGGGCCTCTGAGATGGATTGCCACACGGTTCATGATAACAAATGAAGACGGCCTCGAGGACAAGGCGATGCACTAGCCGCGCACGGTGTTAAGCCACAGGCCTAAGGCTATTCTGTCCCTGTTAGTGGCAGAGAAGCCCCATAACAGTTATTGCTTTTGGACCTCGCCCGAACACCAACTTTACTAAGCCTTCACGTAATATCTCGCTTGTAAAACCTGCCTTCATGCGTTTAAAATATGCGCCAAGCCTAGTGAACTACACGACGTGGTTTTGGTAGGACCGGTCAATCCCTCAGCAGACCTTATTTGCAAGTCAGTGCAATCGCCGCGCGTTGATCATCGCTGTATCTGTCGTCCTCTTTCCTAATATTGTACGTAGTACTGGCTGAAGGTGTCGACAGACGACACACTCAAGATGTCCGTTCGTACTCTCACAATTGGTACGACACCTAGCTGAGCATTTCGCCGCGACACGACTTACTGACCCTTTCCGTATGGCTCCAGGCCTGATCCCCGGCGACGGCATTGGAAAGGAAGTCATTCCTGCCGGGCGCCGAGTCCTAGAAGCGCTTCCGAGTTACCTGAACCTCAAATTCGACTTCGTGAATCTGCGAGCAGGATTTGAAGCCTTCGAAAAGACTGGCAAGGCTCTTCCCGACGAAACCGTCAAGGTTCTTCGAGAAGGATGTCAAGGTGCTCTGTTCGGCGCAGTGAGTTCCCCGACTCATACGGTTAAAGGGTATTCATCGCCGATTGTTGCCCTGCGCAAACAGCTCGATCTTTACGCCAATGTTCGGCCGGTTAAAAGCGTGATGAATGCCCCAAAACCCATTGACATGGTCATTGTACGCGAAAACACCGAAGATCTCTACGTCAAGCAGGAAACAACTGTGGAAGGGCCTCATGGAAAGGTGGCTGAGGCAATAAAGAGGATATCGGAAAATGCTTCATTGCGCATAGCCGCGATGGCGGGAAATATTGCGGTGCGGCGCAATAACAGCCGACAGTCGGGCAATCCCAGCATTCACTCCCGACCGCTTGTCACCATTACACACAAGTCCAATGTACTCTCTCAAACCGACGGTCTCTTCCGGGAAGCGGCAAAAAGAGCACTCAGTGATCCCAGATACGCTTCTGTCAATGTAGAGGAGCAGATTGTCGACTCGATGGTCTACAAGCTCTTCCGGCAACCGGAAGAATATGATGTCATCGTTGCCCCAAACTTGTACGGCGACATTCTATCTGATGGTGCCGCGGCGTTAGTGGGCAGTCTTGGCCTCGTGCCCAGTGCCAATGTCGGGGAGGGGTTTGCTATCGGAGAGCCTTGTCACGGCAGCGCACCTGACATCATGGGCAAGGGCATTGCCAACCCGGTTGCCACCCTGAGGAGCGCAGCCCTCATGCTGGAATTTCTTGATGAGGCTGCCGCAGCTGCCAAAATTTATGCTGCTGTGGACGCTAATCTAGAAGAAGGCAATCTTCTCAGCCCAGATCTAGGAGGTACGGCAACAACCGAACAAGTCGTCCAAGATATACTCGACAAGATGTAGGCACAAGACATCTACTGCTACAAAGCTCGTTGCGGTCTATTGCCCGTGAAGTCCTAAGCAGAAATATTTGGTTACACAAACGCGGATTGTTTTCAAGTCTTGATGCATAGCAGTCCACATCGACTCGATTGAGCTTCGCATAGTGTATCGTACTTAGATGGAGTGCATTTCTTCCAATGTTTTCATGCTAATATCTATGATGGCTTATATTTCTACAGTTGGCGGCGTTTCCTGGGATCTCATTACCTTCGCTTGGGCGTTGGAAGCGTTCTTTGCCGCCATGCTCTCCCTATTTAGTTCTTTTGGCTTCTAATTCAGCTTCGTACTTTGCGACAAGGTCCTTTCTTCAGATGCGTTAGCATTGCATTGACAAGTACACTTTCACACTCAACTTACTGCAGGTGAGGAGGAGTTGCCGAATAGTGACCAAA
Source organism: Aschersonia sp. MBC 735 (assembly GCA_030783925.1). Lineage (NCBI taxonomy): Eukaryota > Fungi > Ascomycota > Sordariomycetes > Hypocreales > Clavicipitaceae > Aschersonia > Aschersonia sp. MBC 735. The sequence goes on along the minus strand of JARJRV010000195.1, from coordinate 64,801 downwards.
CTCCATGCTGAATTCCCCTTTGCCCTGGGTTGCCGCTCTGAGTTGTGAACTGAAACCAAACATGGCGTTGAGACTACAGTCACAAAGTAAAGTGAATTCCTCTGGACCGATCTCTGTGTCATGAATCGTGGCATTTCTTTTGTTCATCAACATCAAAATGTTTCCTTGAAACTCGTTAGGTGCGGTAATGGTAGTCTTCATCAAGGGCTCCAGAACTTGGCCTCCGGCGTCCTCGAAGGCCTTGCGAAACGCCATTTGCGTTGCAAGACTGAAGGCATGGTCAGAGGAATCGGTGACATGAGTTGCGCCATCATTGATGACCATTCTAGTCCCAATAACCCTATGTCCCAAAAGAGGTCCTTTGTCGCAGACTTGGTCGAACCCTTTAGCACAAGCGCTTAAGAACTTGTCTGGAATGTGTCCTCCAATAACCTGGCTTTCGTATTGATTATTGTCTGAGTTTTCATTTGGTTCGATCCATCCGGTAACTCTAGCGAAGTCACCGGGGCCACCACTCTGGCGACGAAGCAGGTAATCAAATTCAGCCCGCCGCGATATAGTTTCACGGTAAGCAACTCTTGGCTGACCCGTTATGCAGTCCGTCTTATACTCTCGCCTCAATCGTTCCACGTATACTTCGAGATGTAGTTCGCCCATGCCTGAGATAATCGTCTCCTCGCTCTCGACGTCGACATGTACTCGAAAAGTTGGATCCTCACGTTGAAACCTGTTCATCGCTTTGCTGAAATTGTCTGCATCTATCGCCCGCTTGGGACGTATTGATAAAGACATAACTGCGTCTGGCACAAACATGGATGACATTGTATAAGGCAAGCCTCCATCAGTAAATGTATCTCCAGAAGCGCAATCCACTCCGAACACTGCACATATTTCTCCTGCGCCAACCTCCGAGACATCTTCCATCTCATTGGAATGCATTCGAACGATTCGCGGAATCCGAACCTTTTTTTCCGTCCTTGAGTTAAACAGGTAGCTTCCTTTGTTCAAGGTCCCTTGGTATACACGTATGTAGGTGAGTTGGCCAAAATTGTTCTCCTCTAGCTTAAAAGCAAGACCAACGAATGGCAAGGATTTCTTGGGCAAGAGCTCGACTTGTTCCTCGCCTTTAGACTTGTCCAGCGCTGTATTAATGATTTGGGCTGGATTCGGCAGGTAGTTGCAGACGGCGTCGAGCAGAGGCTGAACGCCTTTGTTGGCAAGGGCTGAACCCATGAGGACGGGAGAGAATCTGCGGGCTATCGTCGCACGTCGAATTGCAGCCGTGATCTGGTCATTTGTTGGCTCCTTTTCCTCGAGGAAAAGTTCACCAATTTCGTCGTCCACGTCGGCCAACTTCTCGATGAGCAATTGACGTTTTTCCGCGACGAGTTCCCGGAGGTGATGTGGAATGGTGTCAGATGTCCTGACCCTAGTGCCTCGAGGCCCTTCAAAATAGATTGCCTGCATGCGAATCAGATCCACCACGCCTTCGAAGTCGTCTTCGGATCCAATGGGAATCTGAATCGCGGCAGCAGACATTTTGAGCTTCAGGTTGATTTGTTCTATCGCCTTCCACGGATTAGCGCCCATGCGGTCCATCTTATTAATGAATGATATCCGAGGAACATTGTATCTTTTCATCTGGCGGTCCACGGTTATCGTCTGCGATTGCACTCCGCTGACAGCACATAAAATCATTACAGCACCGTCCAAAACTCGCAATGCGCGCTCAACTTCAATGGTAAAGTCAATATGACCTGGGGTGTCGATCAAATTGAAGTGATAGATCTCCTCTTTCCCATGCTCGGTCTTCTTCCAGTCACAGAAGGTAGCGGCAGATTGAATTGTGATTCCCTTTTCTCTTTCGAGCTCCATTGAATCCATTTTTGCGCCCACGGCATCTTTGCCGCGGACTTCATGAATCGCTTTGATCCGTCCGGTATAGAAGAGGATTCGCTCTGTCGCTGTCGTCTTGCCGCTATCGATATGGGCCTTTCATTTGGCGTGAGCTTTCTTCCCTGCGCTTTTTTGAAATATCAAGAGGGGGGAGAAGACTGACTGCGATGCCAATATTGCGAACTTTGAGAAGCGTTTGTGCTTCACCCGTCGTCATTGGGGCCTCACCGTGTCCAGAACTTGGCCTTGCGATGTCGTCGTGCGCTTTCCCGAAGCTAATGTAATAATTCGTGAATGAGCAGGCGGTCTAGAGGCCGAAGTCTTCCGATGGAAACATCTCACAGACTCACGCTTCCTGGGCGGCGCCCATGCTATTCGTTGAACTTTGACTGAAGAGTCTACGATCTTGAAACCTAGACGGTGGACCGTGGATCCTATAGAATTGACGAATCACTGTCGGTGCACAGAGCCTAGAGTATATTTGGCTCTGCAGCCGTCTTGTTGCGCTCAGGGCACGCATTGCGAAAGCTGCGCAGAAGGCGACCCCAGCTGGCGAGATGGTGAGGCAACAAATGTTGTTGTTCTTTGATTAAGATGTGTTGCGAAGGAATTCAAACCTTATGTGGGTCCTCTCTGGATGTCGTCACTTATTAATGGTGCACACTGTACGGAAAACTCCGCATGACATACTTCTCAATTTTAGTCTGGCTGATGTCTATCGAGTCAACACCTCAATGTTTATTCCAAGCACAAATCGGGTTGTCAAAGCAGCGCAATGTCCCTGTTTTCCTGCATAAATCTAGTAGCCAGTCGATCATTGTTTCGAGGTCGCGAACTTTTACTTGCCGGTAGACATGCGACGAGACATCGCCCCAAACGCTTTGGTTCGTGCAACGCAGGCCCAAATTCACAGTTTCCATATCTGAGTCTACTCCAAACGTCTCTATTTTTCACAGGGGCTCCTTATGGGACCAGTAAAAATAGGTAGGACGTTCTAGCGGTCCTTGGTCCTTGAAATAGCTCAGGAGGTTGCACGTGTACTAATGGAAGCTCTTTCTAGTCCTGGCCATGGTCGGCCACCACATCACAAGCCTGAGCAGCCTTCCACATCACGTAACACGCAGGAGCAAGCAGATATATCGACATCGAGCTCTATGCGCATGCCTAAAGTCATACACGAGAATATATACACCATTCCTAATTTTCTGACGTTCACCCGGCTCATAGCAGCGCCTGTCGTGGGGTATTTCATTTTACATGAGCACCACGTATCTGCCGTGGCGTTATTGACTTATGCTGGAGCAACCGACTTACTTGATGGCTGGATCGCTCGACGTTGGAGTCGCAAGACAGTAGTGGGAAGCATCATAGATCCAATGGCAGACAAGACACTTATGACCATCCTGACGGTATGTCTGGCTGCCAACGGGGCCTTACCCTGTGAGTGCTCTCCTATTAGTCGCAATGAAACACCGAGCCACGATCAATCAGGGATTACCGTGAACGCTCTCTCTCATAGATCAAATTGGCTTACTAATGTCGTCGTTCAGTATGGGTAGCCGTTATCATCCTTGGCAGAGATGCGGGACTAGGGGTTGCAGCGATCTACTTCCGCTGGATCTCGTTGCCGCCTCCCAAGACCTTTGCTCGATACTGGGATTTCTCTTTGCCTTCAGCAGAAGTACGGCCGACGACGGTAAGCAAATATAACACATTCCTACAATTGGGACTCGTGGGTCTCACAACAGCGGCGCCATTGATACACAATGACATTTCTCTCGTGTTGGGATGTATGCAGTGAGTTGGTTGTCCGCAAGTGTAGAGCTGCCTTCTCCATGCAGCAGTGCCCATGCAACAGGCTGACAGATCATCAGTTATGTCGTGGCAGGTACCACAATTTGGAGCGGTGCAAGCTATATATTTAGCAAGAACGCCGTAAGGATTCTGAAATGACAGCTTTTAATACATCTAGATAGAAGCAGACTCTTGGGTTCTACTTGGCAAATCTTTCGCAGTAAAACCGAATTCAAAGACCGATATGTAGGTCCAAGGCGAAGCCCAACCTAACGACCGAACCCAGTCGCATTGGACAATCGCCATAGACTAGTTCCCATCCGAAGGACAATGACTGCTGCTGCCTCCGGTATGTGACGATATTTGCAGCGCCTCGATTATAGCAATTGTGGTGCATCACGAAGAAGCTCACGACAACACACAAGTCACTGCTGGTGTCACTCCTTCGTGAGAGCTTTCCAAGACCTTCCTCGAACATGAGCCAGTAGTCGGATAGCTCCTGCGGGTGTTACACCTTCGATGCGGCGCGCCTGAGCCAAGGTTTCTGGGCGGGTAGCGCTGAGGACTTCCCTTTCAGACAGAGCCAAACCCATTACGTCGTTGTAATCCATTTCCACGGGCAAGTACAGGCTCTCGTCTTGTGCAAACCGATTCCGTTCAGCTGCCTGCATCCTGATATACGGCTCGTACAACGTCTCTATGAGGACTCGCTGCTGAATCCGGCGAGGAAAAGCGCCAATCTCAGATACGATGGCGCTCATTTGATAAAGATCCATGTTGACGCCGTGCTTGGAAGACCGCAGGACGTCAACACCTGTGCGACGTTGCGAGCTCCCTCCGAGATCAAATCCGTATTTGGACCACTCTGGCACCGTATAGGAAACTGATTCCAAGATCCGGGTCAGATCTTTGATTTGGCGACGCTCATGCACGAATCGTGCCCAGCGCGTGTCAGAAACCACTCCCCAGCTCCGTCCCTTTTCCGTCAATCGGATGTCAGCATTATCAGCCCGACACGCCATGCGAAACTCGCTTCTGGACGTGAACATTCTGTATGGCTCAGTAACACCTTTCGTACGCAGATCATCTATCATGATTCCAATGTATCCATCGCATCTGGATAGTGAAGCTCCGGACAGTCCTCGAGAAGCACGGCCAGCGTTCATGCCAGCTATAACGCCCTGACCCGCGGCTTCCTCGTAACCCGTTGTGCCGTTGATCTGACCAGCCAGATAAAGACCACCAATGGCTCTGGTTTCAAGCGTAGATTTAAGGCCCCGAGGATCAACGTAAAAGTATTCGACACCATACCCTGGCTGGAGCATCTCCACTTCCTCAAGCCCTTTGATGGTACGCAATACCTGTCGCTGTGCATCAGGGGGTATAGTCATTGATAAGCCATTGGGGTAAACGACCGGACTGCCAAAACCCTCAGGCTCAAGCCATACCATGTGTTGTGCTTTATCAGGGAATCGAACCACCTTTGACTCCAGCGACGGACAGTATCTGGGTCCTCGGACTGTCTCACGAATGTGTATTGTTTTGTCCAGATTATCGCGGACGACACCATGTGTAGCCTCATTCGTGTAAGTAATGCTACATGTAAGCTGTTCCTTAACGGACACTTGGTCGTTCAGAAATGAAAATGGAGTGGGTTGCTCATCTCCGTATTGTTTTTCCAAGCCAGAGAATTTAATGCTGGCTCGCTTGAGCCGCGGCGGAGTCCCTGTCTTGAGCCTTGCAAGTTTGAAACCGGCCCTTTGGAGCGATTTACTCAGTCCCGCAGTCACAGCACCCCCCAACCGTCCAGCAGGATAGCTGTGCAGGCCGATATGAATCTCTCCTCCCAAAAACGTGCCGGTGGTAATAATAACTTTCTTCGCCCCCAGAACTTGGCCAGATTCGAGTCGTACGCCGGTGACAAAGGGCATTGGAACTTTGTCTAGCGGATGAGCATGGCCTGACGTTACGATATCGGTGACGCTCGCGAGAACAATTGACAAGTTAGGATATGACACAAGCTCCTCTCTCATGTACTTTTTATACAAATCTCGATCTATTTGTGCGCGTGGGCCCTGAGGACAGGTCAGATTTGGACTGGGCAATATCGCCATGGTCAGCTCAGAAAATCATTTGATGCTCACCCATACAGCAGGCCCTTTACTTCGATTTAGGACATGAAACTGAACGCCAGCCTTGTCAATAATCCTTGCGGATAGACCGTCTAGAGCATCGATCTCTCGCAAGATGGTGCCCTTTCCGATCCCGCCGAAGCTTGGATTACAGGAGCATGTCCCGACATCGTCAATCTGGGGGGTGATCAGAGCTGCTTTCACTCCGGTCCTCGCAGCTGCAGCGCAAGCCTCCGCGCCTGCATGTCCGCCTCCTACCACTATAACATCAAAAGCTCTGTGACACAACGTAAGCTTGCGTGTCATACGTAGTTGTAATATTGGATCGCGGAAGCCTAACCTGTCTTCAGTTACCGTGGCCAGGCGACGATAACAACCCGGTAATTTTGAGCGCACGGCGGTGCTTCTGGCAGGTAATGCGAAGCGCATCAAGTCAATGTGCACAACAAGCTGTAGATTCCAGTGATGATTCGTTGACCGCGCAGACGTACCAGGCTGTGACTTCTAGGCCTGAAGAATAGTTAACGGTGTCAGCGGAGTTCTTGTTGTCCTCGTACAGTCGCCAATGGAACGGAGTAAAGTGCAGAGTAAAATGATACACTTGCGGGCCGAAAATATGGACCGCCGATCAGGCAGGATCTCCGATACTGTACCAAGTTCTCCATACCTCACTAAGTTCAGGTTATTACCTAAGGTACCTACCTAAGGTAGGTAAGGTACCTGTAGGTAGTATTTATTAGTGCCTACAGGTAGTAGAAAGGTTCTGCATGTAGAACCCACCTAAGTACAAGTAAAGGTACTTTACCCAGGAACTCGAGGGAAAGTCCCTGTGCTGAAGTACCTTGCTTAGTACCTAAAGTACTTTAAGTACCAGGTAAGCACGGAGTGCCCCGTACTACCTAAAGTACAGTAAAGCGCATTAAGCAAGGTAATGAGGGATATGCACCTACCAAGTAATGCGGACAGAAAAAAAGCAGTCGAGTGCCTGGGTGCTTCAGTTTCTATCAATTAAAGAAAGTACTTGCTTGATTAGACACCCTGGCAGGCTTATCTCCATTGTGAAATTCCCGGACATATTGCGCAGGGATAAAAGCCGACGGGATCAGTCAAGAAGCCCGAAGGCAAATGCCACAATATTACAAATTTAACCATGCTCGCGGATTTCACTAGTACGTTTTGCTTCAGAGTAGCTTACCGACCATTCGTATGTTCTAGGCAGCATACAATCGACACTGCCGAACAGACTCTGTCCGATACGCATGTTTGATGATTTGGGACTTCGGCTAAAAACCCATGTAGGTGCCTCATCATTTCAAATCATCCGGCCAATCGCTGACTGTCTTGTCAACTTCCTCCAGAAATGTGGCCGCATTATGAACCGATGTACCGCCGAGTATGATGCGTATTCCCGGAGTCCCAACGTTCATCCCGGCAATCATCCTCGCCTCTTCAAATGTCGCTCCACCGATGATGAAGACGATGATATCTTGTGGTTTGTCCTTTGCTGATCCCATGCCCTCCACGAATGGATATTGCTGTTCTCTCAGCCTTCCCTTGACCAAGTTCTGCAGAGTGCTTTCCAGAATCGACGTGTGCTGAGTGTAAACATTCTCTACGCCTTTCAGGCCCCTCAGTCTACTCGATGCACCCGAGAATATGCCAGCAGAATCGAATATGTCAGCTATCCCCGTCTGAGACTGCGTTCTTTGCAGAGACGAGTGGTAGGCAAGAAGTTTATTCACCAATCCGGCTTGCGCTGTTGAGACCCCACCTACGGTGACCAAAAGATCCAGGAGTATTGAGACCGCACTGGAAGGGCTTTGGTGATATCGCAGGGCATACAGCGCTACCAATCCAACCTTTGCAGAAGTTGTAACGTTCGGGTTTTCAATCAGCTTTTTTATGTTCTAAGAGCATGTCAGAAGGCGAGCCATTCAAGTTCCAATATCAACTTGCCTTTAAATCCGTATTTGAATTTTCGTTGCAGGCCAGACTCTGTTCGATCTCGCTGACCTCAAGAAGGTTCTCTGCTGCTACTCTTCGACTTAATTCCGAAACCAAAGTGACGTGCTTGCTGACGTTGCCGGACATTTTGCGAAATTCTGGGTATTCCTCAATAAATCGTTTCATGTCGGCTATGGAATCGATATTGGCGTTGTTCTTCGTTTTAGACTGATACTGCTCCACATACTCCTTGATGGTCCCTCCCAGATCACCGAAATTGAGGTACATGTTCTTTTTAAAGAATGGATCTTGGTCCTGAGATAAAACGATTTCTTGTAACTCAGGCCGTATGTCAGGAACATCACGAAGGCTGACCCGACCATTTTCGATCCCGAGAAGATGATGAACCATAGCCTGATAAGTCCATTGTGTGAGTAATGGGGTGATGGGGTCGTTTCTTCTGTCTAGGACAAGAAGAATTGGTGGCGTATCGACCTTCCGAAATTCGAAGAGTTGTTCCTCTTGAGACATCAAATATCGCACTTCAGAGGACAGTCTCTTGGCTAGCAGACTGCTTCTCTCGTACCTGATCAATGGTTTCTTCTTCAGCGACAACAGAACCGCCAACAAGCCTTCTGAACAGCGTTGTAATGAATCTGGATTCCAGACGTCGGGGCTTGAGCCCCATATGCGCCAATGAGGTGATGTGGTAGAAAGCGAGAACAAATCTGAGTTTATGACAGTGTAGTCCGCGAAGTGCTCTTGGACTAGTCGGACTATTTCATGATCATCTGCCTCGGCGAGTCTTTCCAGTGACGATTTCTTGGCAACATTGGTGAAATAGATGTAGTATTCGCCGTATTTTGGGTCTCGAAGTTCGTCCACCAAGAGCTGCACAGACTCAGGTGAAGGCCGAACCAGGCATATGCAGCGAAGATGTCGCATTTTCTCGCGATCGATGTTGTCCAGGCGGTCAATGAGATATACCTCGAGGTTCAAAAGAGACGACTGAGTGACGGCTGTCGAAACGACAGAGACTGTATCCTTATCCAGCAGTAGGATCTTCATTCTGGAGGATGACGTGTCTGCAGAGGCCATCATAATTTTCGAGATGTAGCTGGCAATTGCTTGGGAAATGTCCATTTTTAAAGGCACGCCTCAAGCTCCCATTTCGTTGCATCACATACTCGGACCTCGGGAAAAGACAGGGTTTTGGAGAAAAATCAAGATAGAAAAAGCCTCACAACTTGTCTCTTGCGATTTGATTGAGATGCCATGTGGGCAAGAGAGAGATCACTGAGCCAAGCGTAAGGAGCTGGTCCTTCCAAGGCGAGGTGGGTTCCCGTTCAAGAGAGATATCCTCGCAGTAATGCTGGCGAGTGAGTAAAGTGTTTATCTGGCTAGCTCATCATGTATTACATAAGCTTCAAGGTTGTGTAAAGTCTGTGGGAGGGTCAGTTTTCTGCCTCTCAAGACTGCGTTGCTGCCCTCGATGCATGCACAGCTCCGTATCTGGCTCGTAGCCTACAATGCCGAATACGTTCTCCCTTACAACCTCCAAATGACTAGACAGGATAAAATCGCGTAAATTGTCGCAAAAGATCTAGATAATTACCTGGATATCTAAGGTACCTGAGCGGCAATCACCTCACCCAAGTGCCTTACCCCGGGCCCACATATTCGTCAAGTTGTGGAATTTGTGGTAATGCATCCGATAGATACCTGGTACCCAAGTTACTTACTCAGGAAATACCTAAAGGTACCAGTAGGTAAAGTAAGGTCCTTAAGTATGTATCTTTGGGTACTTTGAGTGAGTCCTTCAGTGCTTCTAGGAACTTACAGTACTTTACTTGACTTTAACTTTCTAAGTTGGGTTCAGGCACATGTGCTTGTGCTTCTGGTGCCCCTGATCTAGGGGCCAAAGGTAGCCCCACTATTCAAGGAAGTCTGGTCAATACTTCTCGATGAGTTCCTGAAGTGTCAGGACTGGTCGGAATGCGCCAGTCGACACCCTTATCGCACTTGAACATTATGAACGGTGGCGAACTACGTCCCTGAACATTCATCGTGCTTTCTCTGTGCAGAAGAAGTCTGGCCCTCCACTTTTGCCCGGTGATCGAGCTCGCCCAATTATGCGTCCAGATACTTGCCCTTCTCGATGCGAGCCGACGTAAGTAGATCCCCGCCCCCATCTCTCTGTGAATAGTGTGTCCCTTCGTCTGATATGAAGACATTCCGCCAGTCTTTCATTTACGCAGGGACTCATAGTCGGGCAGTTGTCAGTAGTGCTGGTGCTGGCTGCATTCATAAAGTTTTTTATTTTTGGCGATCCACCCTCTGCCGACGTGACGGCTTCATTATTTGCCTCGGAGCGAAAAGCAAGAACTTCGACTCACAAGCAGTCCCTCCTGAGACTACGGAGTCCAGCGCAAAGGCAGGATCAAATCCTGAGGCGGAAGAAATCAAACGTTCTGCGCAATCCGCCTGCACTGACAATAGGGTCGATACTGAGCAAGACGTATTATAACGTGGACAGTCACCAGCCAGAGAGCCTGGACTGGTTCAACGTCCTGATAGGCCAGACAATAGCTCAATTTCGGAGTGATGCTCAACATGATGATGCGATTCTTACTTCGCTGTCCAAAGCCTTAAATGGGACTTCTCGACCAGATTTCCTAGATGACATTCGCGTCACAGAGTTGAGCCTAGGCGAGGATTTCCCCATTTTCAGTAACTGTCGCATTATACCGGTGGACCAAGACGGTCTAAACCTTAGCAATGGCTTGAAGTTTGATGCCGCAACTGCAGCTCGGGATGGAACGCGACTTCAAGCTCGTATGGATGTCGACTTGAGCGATATGCTCACACTTGCGGTGGAAACGAAACTCCTTCTGAATTATCCAAAACGACTTGCCGCCGTCCTCCCCGTTGCATTGGCAGTCTCCGTTGTTCGCTTTAGCGGTACATTGTCCATATCCTTTATACCCAGCAATCCTTCACAGTCTACGCCGACCATGATGACGTTTAGCTTCCTTGATGACTATCGACTGGACTTCTCTATTCGAAGCTTGCTCGGGAGCAGATCGCGACTGCAGGATGTTCCCAAAATTGCTCAATTGGTTGAGGCTCGTCTTCACAGATGGTTCGATGAACGTGCCGTGGAGCCTCGGTTCCAAGAGATCGCTTTGCCAAGCTTGTGGCCGAAGAAAAAAAACACACGCGGCCCAGATGATCCATTGGGAGATAGTCATTCATCCATCGGGCGGTCCAGAGGAAAGGACATCGGCCCAGACGCTCGAGACAATGCGGCGCGAAGGAAGGAATTCCAGGCTGAAGACGAGACATTCGGCCAGTTTTCTGTCAGACGACGTCATCCCACCCGAGAGGATGAAGATGTCAAGGTGTCATCTTCGCGTCATCCAAGCGTACATCAGGCTTGATTAGAACCTCACAATTGCGCCTACCTGCTTCATGTACGATTGACTGGGTTATGTTGCAGCACAAATGACCATCTCGAGGATGATGTTTCTGTCATCGGTGACCTTCCATGTACTATTTATTGATTGATGGGCCTAGTGTGATGTGATATCGAACCAGCGACTTTGGTGGAAAACTGGGAGCAGATCGAGCCCGACCTCAATTGTTCATCACAACCAGCGCCGCTGGGAAATCCGTCAATGAGGACAAATTTTGCCACCACATGATCGAACCAACCAGGAGTAAAGCATAGTACAGGCAAGTATGGCGCAAAGTCACCCAATAGGAAATGTTTCCCCCTTCTCCGGACCGGTATGCCTCCAATACACCCCAAAAACGAGGAAGACCCATTGCATTGCACACAGCGTGCACCATGATCACGGCAAAAAGTGATGCAGTGCGAACAAATAGGTAATTGGCATAAGCTCCGAAAGCTGTCGTGTACGCCAGCTGAAATACGGAACGCGCCAAGGCCACGAAAAGGGGCGTCCTCGGGTGAGTAATACGAAACTCATAGAAGTGATGAATATGTGCAAGACCGAACACTAACGGCGAGAGGAAAATGATGCGCCAGACGCTGCAGCCAGCGATTAAGAGTAGCGGTATAGCAGCAGAGCGGAAGAGACATTCCTCCGTCACTGGGCCCTGTGAAGTCTGTGAGTCGGGGAAGAGCAGTTTCCTTTGCTGGACGGAAGGAAAGCAGCTTACAGCAACCAGGTTTCTCCACATTGCCCAATCAAACCAAAGCTGCTTCAAAGGCCTCAAGTGTGCCCATGCTTTCCAGGCGCCGTCAACTATCAGATGTTCATATAGAGGGCCAGCAAACAACATGCTTGTCAATATCACTGATTTACACGCTGGGACGACGCCAAGAGGCCAGTATCCCATTAGGTGCAATATCAATCGTTTATCAGCAAACAAAGATTTCTGTACCAAGCCAAATGTTGTCAAGGAGCACAAGGCAGTGGAACAGGAGACAGATCGAATCCTGGCACGGATGGCCTCTGGTGCATCGCGGGACCGACCCGCGACAGCTCTTGTAGCCTCAGTTGCATAAAGTGGTAGCACGTATGCGAGACAATAAAAAACCTTTAGCTTGGCGCAATCGGGTCAAAACCAGTCAGCTCTGTCGCGACAATTTCGATTTCAAGGACATGCAATCGTCTCGTGTCATTGACCAATGGTGCTGGTCAAACAGACATAGAGTACCGAGGCCTTGGGCTTGGCGGCGAGAGGTCAAACTCACTAAAATGCTGAAGGCATACTTTTCATCAAGTGTGGTGTGATGTGAAGAAGTGTCAGTAAATGAACTCGTTTGACTTCTCGATGGTGCCGTGTCGAACATCTTTTTTTTTTTTGCGCGGTTCGGAGCGGTATATTGGATGAGTTTCGATTGGAAATTTGCGCGACAAGCAGGACGGATTTTTGGGGGGGGGGGGGGCCACTGACTTGTATCAGGGTAATAGAATCAAGGTACCGTGCCTGCAGAATTACTTTGAGACCAGACTGCAGTGCCTGGCCTTAACAGTAGTGCGGGAGACGCGTGCTGGCCACCCGGAGAAGGTACGGAGGGGTTAAGCCCCTACGAGTGATACCTGAAGATGCACCGGACCTGAAATACTTGAGTATTGGTAGAAGGTGACTGGATTCAAATAGCCCTGCCGAACAACCTACCTCCAGTTTCACCGAGGATCTAGCGGTGGTCTTAACTAAGGTATCCATGAATGCTTTTCATAACCAAGACCTAAAGCACTCAAAAAATCTGCCTAGCTATGTAGGTGCGAAAGTCCTTGAGTACTTCGAGTACTCCGTACGCAATATAATAATAACTTGAGCGCCATCTTAAGTGCTTCTTTGAGTGGCGTGCGTAAAGTGCTTGACTCGAAATACTTGTGTTGCTTCTAGGTATTTTGTGTGCGGAGTTCCGAGCGGGCACTCATTTATCCATTAATAGTGATTGCTTGTCGCGAGGTTTGATGAGAGTGATTTGAGGTGATTAGCGCGCGTCGCGCTAATCGTGTCATCAACAACGGAGTGCGCCTTACTCAGGAGTCTTGCAACCCAGCCTAGGGAGCCAGTCAACATGTCCCCTAGATATTTAGGGATTAAACCTCTGTCCTCCTCTGCGGGGTTGCTGTTGGAAAATGTCCATCCGGCAGCCCATAGGCTGTCCTGCCAGACCGATATTTCGATTTCATTCAAAGCTCGGCGCCGATGCGATCTTCTGTTTCCCATCATCAACTAAACGGGTCAAGCTGCTGTGGTGTGTTCGAAAATCCCTCCTTACACAGTGCACTTTACTTCTAATCATAATAGCACGGGAACAAGGGTTATTGTTTCTAAGATGACCATCCCCACCGCTGTCTGTTCGTAGTCGCAGATCGTGCTCCGTTCATTACTACGGAGTACTCCGTATGATCCGCGGCTTGCATTGGACCCGATGTCACGTCCCCGATCGTCGCTCGTCTCTTGCTTGACTCGCACTATTACTGCCCAACTCCAGCCGCTTGGCCTGGCAGTCCTGTGTCCGCAGGCTCACATGCTGCAGAGCAGCATCGCACACTTGATGCAACGAGCCTGGACCATCAACATCCTTGGCGCTTGTGAGCGGCTCATGAGCACGATCTGGCGACACATATGGCAATGAGAGTCCTCTACAACGGACATTCTCGAGGACCGACTGAGGACCTCTCTGGGTACAAGCGAAGCGCGCCAAGCAGGGCAGAAATTCATGTCTTTGGGTGCGGCGGCAATCGAATTGGTTAATTGACTGAGAGGGAGCATGCTCACGCAAGTTCATTCGCCAGCGTCAAATCCAATTTCCTACCGCGACTGTCTACTGGCAGACCAACGGAATTGAAAGGTTTTCCTGCAGGATGTCATTAAACTTCACCCACCACTAATGCAGGTAGACCCCGCCGCGCATTTTGCCTTCCTGGGCAAGTTTCTGGGCAAGTTTTCATGGCGGTCAGCAACTGCCGGCCCAGAAAGGGGTCTGTCAACCCAAAATAGTCCTGGTCCGCTTCTTTCATATCGGTTTGGGAGGAGCTGGGATGTCTCGGGCGCGCGCTTTGTGGGTGTGTGCCGAGCCCGTTGTTAGCGCGATAGAGCGGTCTCATATCATTTCGCCGTGCTCTTCACCTGTCATTACGGTATAAGCACGCTTGATGAAGTAATATTAGTCCGAGGCGCCCGCCACGGAGGGGTATGTAGTGCTGTCAGTACTTCGTACGGATGACGAGGTTATCCAGAGGTGCTGTCAGGAAACGGTCACCTAAAAGCATATCGGCGATCGTACGACACTCTGCTGCTGGCCTTCTCTTCACGTCCTTTCTCATTCGCGATTCGCGATTCGTATCCCTCGTCTGTCACCCAATCTCAATGAGATACTGTCATGCCCGAGGCTCGTGACTTTCGTCTCATCGATCAGGTCATCACCTCGTAACGTTCTGTTCTTATGCTGCCACCCGTCTACCTTCACTACCGTCTACTATTCCACCGTCAGCACGGACTACTATTCTTTTTCTGCATTATGCCGAGCAGCTTTGCTTGTGCAGATAGCGAAGCGCCTGCCTTGTCCGTGCTACTGGGCAAAGAGGGATAGTTCCTTCAGAAACGGACATTTCGATGGATTGAGTATCGGTGTATGACCGCGAATCGGCAATCAGTTATCCGAACCTCTGTTCCAAAGCACGAGTGCAGTGCCATAGAACGCAAATGATGCGGAGATCTGCATAGAACGTGAAGGCCTGTTCATCGACCTGAAGCGAACCTATTAATCATCCTCACTTTACCCTATCCTCTCATTGAACGGCATCCTGAAGGCATGGGGCTGCTGACTTGAGCTATTGAAGCCCATCTCTTCTAACATGGCATCGCGGAGGGAACCACCACTCATAGAGGAGGATCGCCGTCAAATGGCTTCCGTTAATCCTGAGAGATTACATATACGCGTCGTACCTTACAGTCCTCCTCGACTTAGCTCTGATGGCTCAGCAACTGCACTCTCGACATCTCGGGTGGACTGTTTCCATCCTTTCCTAGGCTCAAAATCGAGTTCGCCGAGCGCTCGCGAGGATTTTTCGAGCCTCAGTGCGAGAGCATTGCCGATAAGTCGTCCCGAGCAGCTTCCCAACTTGGCATTTATCAACAATGCACGCGCGAGAAGTGCTAAGACGAGAACGGAGGACACTGATATTGACGGTAAAGAGAGTTTCATATCCCCGCCATCAAGTCCAACGTTGTCAACGTCTTCACGTCGATGCCCTCAGATGACGATCACGATCAATCCTGATCAGACCTTTTCCCTCGAACCTCAATCATGCCCCGGCCACTCTGTAGCGAAGTCATCAAGCAATATCACTCGACTACCCGATGCGCCTCCCTGGCCAGCGGATGGAGTCACTTATCAAACTTCGGCTCACGGGCACCCTAGCTCTCCTCTGACGACAAATGGGATACCTTCTCTACCACTATCGAATAACAGCTGTGCAACACGGCACGCGTCCGACGGGCTTTCCCGAAATTCCCCATGGAACGACCAATTCATCGGTGGCTTGCGGAGAGTACTTAACGGCGCTCGAGGACGCAAGGCAGAAACTGATCCCTCGCCGAGAGCAGATGTCGAAGGAAGCGCGCTGACTACCGAGGAAACATGTCAATGTTCTCCAGCGGGTCCTGTGTCAACGAGGGAATCGAATGTCGAACGAATCTTGGACGATTTACCTTTTGCATTCGACAAGTCGCAGCCCCGTGATGCTTTCGAGAATGATTGCGAGGACGTCATGAGCCCATCGTCCTCTGAGCACTCCTTGTATAGCATTTCGCGGTCTGCAACAGCGGAGAATGAATCAAATTATATGCTGCACTACAGGCCGTCACCGTCAAATGCCCTCTCCGTCGGACGTCAATTCGAATCAAGAGCAGAACCCTCCAGAACAAGCTTACTCGTTGCTCGCTCGCCACGTAGGCAACAGTCTGACCCTGCACAGCTGAATGGCTCGAGGAGACGGTTGAGAGACTCCTCGAAAACATTGTCTTCGACCTCGAGCTCATGCATCTCGGCGGAAGAGGCAACCAGATCGCCCTTTGCTGCTATTGTCTCGGCAGCTTCACCGGCTCCTTGGTCACTTTCGCCACGAACCCTGGCTTTCCTTGCTTCGGATGAACGTGACACGCGTTCGTCAAATCACCGGACTGCGAAGCTGTTTTCTCTCAGGAAACAAAATACTGGAGAGCTGAGTTCGACGTCATCATTTCACGTATCACAACCTACATTGAGGGATATCTATCGGGAGAACAGCACCTACAACACCTTCGTTCACAGGAAATCGTCGAATAACAATGACGAAGAGGGCGCCGATGAGGAGATCTACCCCCAGCGACCCGCTCACTGTAGTGGTGGGGATGGCGAAGCTATGAGAGGCAACACGCATTTGGTATGCGATCAAGATGAACATGGAGATGGACTGGCCGAGTTGGCATTACCTCGTCGACCATCCCGAGCAATGCTTCGCAACTATCTATTCAATGTCCAGTCCGACAGGATCATCCATTCATCAGCAAGCTCTCGAAGCAACAGTTTGAAGTGGTCCTACATCCCGACATGGGCCAGGTGAGTCCACCATATGTAAAGCGCTGCATATCGGCGTTTTGTTGATCAATGACTGACCATCAAGTGCAGACTATACTATGGCAGTGGAGAACATAGTTCCCTCTCGGTCCAGTGTTCTTTTGAGTCATTGTTTTCTGAATATACCGCAGGCAGCCGCCAACACCCTACAATGAAAGCCCCCCTCAGTACAGAACAATTCACGTCAACAATATCTCAGCGATCTCTCCAACACCGACAGTCCTCCATCACATCCGCATCTCTATCACTCGAGCCCTCGCAAGCTGCGCGGCCGGAGGCACGAGTCCCCCATGCCAGCCTAGCCCGCCGTGTTCACAAACAAACCTCAAGTATCTGGTCCCCGCATCTTCATCGTGACAAGAGGGCACCATTACACAAGTTTTGGCGGGCCCCGTCAGCTGATCCACCTCGTAACATTGGTTTCTGTCCAGCCAAAACTCAGGCTGCCCTTTTTCTTGCCGGCTTTGTCTTTCCATTCGGTAAGAGTCCGTGTCCTCTCTGATGATATTTTTTTTTCTTATTATTCAATACCTTTAGCTTGGATGGTCGCATCCTTCATCTCACTACCATCAAAAAGTCGCACAAAGAGTGACGACAAAGGTCGTAGTCTGAGCCACCTAGATCTCGAGCAAAGTTTAAAAGACTCACAAGACGAAGATTTCGTGGACTGTAACAACCGAGCAAGGTGGTGGCGCAATCTCAACCGATATATGTCAATCTTCGGGCTCTTTATCATTGGTGCGGCCATCGCCTTGATAGTGACCGGCTCTCAGCAACAACAGAGAGTGTGACACGATAGAGGAGCTCTGATTGCCGCATCGTGCACCCTATCGCAATTTTCATTGTTCTCAGTGGCCTGAATCTGGATTCGCCATCTTGGCATTCCAATGCTTGTATCATACTTTGTATTCTTCTTATGAGTGCACGATCAAGGCCTGAGATGCCATAGGTACGAATGAGTGCACGATCAAGGCCTGAGATGCCATAGGTACGATGAAACAGTAAAGTAAGGAAATCGCGTAAATGGTAAATATGTACGCCGCCGGGCTCGTGACTTCAAATGCAGATGCATAGGCGTATCGCATTTCACCTACCGGTTGTGCGAAGCGCATCCCCTGAATAGTCCCGAATGACGATGTGCCCTGTTTCTGCGAACCGTTGTAGCTTCTGCTACTTAAGTTGAATGCTTCCTGTGTCGGATTTTGATATCGCTTCTGAACTCCTCCATAGCTTCGCTGAGATCAGTCTCGATATCTTTCGAGATACCAAGGATCGGCTCTACTCCAGTCAAGCTATCTGTGCTGACAGATCGTGCCATTTTGGTGACGACCCGACCTTGATGCTTGTCCAGTCTTGCTTTCAATGCTATTTTGCCCCGAGAGGCGAAGAACAGGAGACAAATGAGCGTCCATGAAGCCCCATAGAAGTAGACACAAGCCCAAACATGAATAGAGTCAGCGAGTGAAAGTACAAGGAAGGGAGTCGTGGCGAAAGAAAATGTGAGTTGGGTAATTGCGAAGGTCGCTAAGTCATAATATCTCTTTCGTGGCGTTGGCTCGCCGGACGTGCCATCGAGAAAGAATGGTCGAACGAGGCGGCGGAAATCTAACAGAATGTTCATTAGATTCCCATGATGTCCCAAGAACCCCTTATATCGGGTTGTCAAGCTCGGAATGGTGTGTGGGATCAAATGACTCACTTTTGGCCACCGTTTGTACGAGACTGGCAAGGATGAAGGTAAGATAGTATCCAGGATAAAAGCCATGCCATATAGCACTTGTGGCAAATGTCGTAATGCTGGCGCGAAAGCCTGGCTTCTTACCTCGAGGAGTCACTCGCAGGTAGACGTAGTTTCGTAGCCAGTTGTTGGTGTTCATGTTCCACCCAGCCAAATATGCTCGTGGATTTTGCGCCGTTTCAACTGCCCATGGATCGATATTCTGCAGGCGATTCCAGAACACTCTTCCTGTTATAGGATCGATCCCATTATATCCCAGACCAGCAAGAATACATGATCCCTCAGTAAGTGTCCATACACCGTAATACTTCAACCTCGCAACTAGGTTTACCATGTACATTATCCATATACGGCGCCAGAGTCTATATTGCACGTACGAATCTTCCAAAAGTTGCTGGTAGCCAAATTGTGAAGACAGGCCAACAAAGACAGCTATCCAAAGAAGACCCATGATTGCTTTCAGCGTAGCTGGTGAACCGCTCCTAGGGATCTTCCTCTTCTTCCGCGCAGGGGGTCTCTTGGACGGCTCTACATTTGCAGGGACGTCAAACATCGATGTGTCGAGCCAACGTTTGTAGTCCGCGAAGTCGAATGCAGGTCCGGCAAAGAGGGAAGGAAAGAATAGGACATATCCGGCGTAATCAAGGATCCTTGGGAGTTCTGGAAGTGCCCTGTCGCTCTGGAAATCGGACAGCAGCTCACGGGGTAATTGCCCGTCAGCGACGTTCCAGCAAAAAGCGCTAAGCTTCATGACCAATACCATTTGCGCCCCTGTAACATCGACGCTAGTAGGAGTATCGGCAGCTTGTCGTCGAATATGGCTGATGGACATGTGTCCCATGACGAAAAGGAATCCAATCCATGGCATATATGGACTATGGCGCATGCACATGGCAATCAGGTAGGCACCGCCTGCGCTGAGAGCTATAGTGATGAGACCTTCATGAAGATCGAAAAGACCAATGAGGTAGAATATAGAAGTTCTAATGCACTTCTTAGTATGGGCGATATCCAAGGAGCAATAGAGGACTCCGCGAGATACCCTATAGTAAAAAGATTTTTGTAGTATGGCTTTGCATCCGGTAAACGCTTCAACAGTCCTGCGAGCGGATAAGACAAGAGAAAAGAGAAAATGAGTTTGACTAATGCGACATATGGATAAGAAAATGGCGCGTTTGATTGATTTTGAAGTCAATGACAATAGCTTACGTTCGTCTGTAGACGCGCCAGTTGTCTTGGAGAAGACCTCGAAAGCTAATGACGAGGTGTCGTTAGCACCGGACAGCGCCGTCCCGGACCCAGGATGACTCACGACGGTGCAATAGGCGAATCATGTTGTCAAAGAGCGAGTGAATGTGAACCCATGCACACAAAGTATGTGAGAGAGCTCCAATCACCAGGGGAAATGCATTCCATGGGTGGTGCCTGTGCAAGCGGCTAATTGGACAAATGTGAAGAGGGAACACAGAGAGCGTAATAGGAGGCCCGACGGTGCTGAGGTCACTGTTCTGGTGAGTGGGTCCAGATGATTCCGTCCTCCGCGCTTGGGCATTGTTTCAACGAGAGACCTTGTTCGGTAGCACACACAGTGGTAAGTAGTCTCACCCGATGGTGGTGCTTGTACAACCATGATCAGTCCACCTCGTTACAAATCTCTAGTACCATCATGTAGCCAGCAACTTGGGCGCCTAAGAACCGAGGTAGGAGTCCCCATCAAGTATGGGTCGTGCAATACTTTCGTCGAAGGCGTTTAGAATAAAGCGTAACTAGGTGCAAGCAGCGAATTCGCCGGATTCATGCTCTCTGCTGAATAGCTAGTTCCAAAAGGTCCAAAAGCCATATCTTTCGTTTGTGCAATTAATGTTTATCGTTGGACAGTAAATCTTTCCATGCAAGAGACCAATACTTTATCTCTTCCCTGACTGATAACGCTATGTGCTATTCCAGTTATTTCCCATCACCACTGATACAAGTTGTTGCGGGGCCATTGGCTGCTGGGCCGCTGGCCCGCGCCTGCTTTTTTAAGAATTCGCCGCATCTCTATCGCTTTTGGAGCTGGCACTTATTGGCGGTCGGCTGATGGGAAGAGAACCTTTCAATCCAGTAGACTGACGCACCCTGGCCCACGCATACACAATACCGCTTACAAACCCAATGAAGATAGCAGACACGCTGCCAAAAGTGACTGGCGCAGAGAAGAAGACAAGCCCGCTGATTGCAATGGGTAATTTGTTGAGAGCTCCAACCATTGAATACGTCGTTGATGAGGTGACTCTGATACACCAAGCCGAGCAGTAAGAAATGAAGATTGCAGCTAAACCGGAATAAACCATGCCAATCACTATCCGATTTCGTGACTCCGTTGGAAAGTTCTTGGAGAAATTAGTGCCACTCCAGTCCTCGGCCAACACCGAGCACACAACGAGAACAGGTATGGTTAAGAGATTGTTGTAGTACATAGCTAATGGTGTCGGTCAGCGCGATACGAGTTAAGTTAAGCCGCGCTCGAAGACTCACTATCCCAGTCCTTGAAGTTCATTTTCTTGATGACTTTCCGCATTCCCAAGACATAAGATGCGGTGCAGAAGACGTTCATACCCATCCAAGCGTATCCGGCATTCAATGTCGACATGGCAGTTGATGAACCATTTCCATGTCCGAAGTCACCGGCGATAGCACTTTGAATGTCTGCCCAGGCAGCTACAATCGAGCTGAGGACCATCAATCCAAAAGACAAAAGTGCAAGAGGGGTGACGTTGCCGCCAAACCAAAGGACTTCGCCATATGCAATGACGATAATCGTCAAGTTTTTGAAGATGGTATAGACTGGAACCGATAGAAATTGCAGTGCTTTGGTACTGGTATAGATCATGCCGACGAGAAGAAGTGATATAGGAAACCCTGCATGAAAATCAGAATCCTGCAGGCACAAGTGTAAAAGCTTCCAGCCTGGGCCATTTGTACGACCTACTTACATTTTTTTGCCTTGTCAGGATCGAAGGGCGCAAGCTTGCGTATGAGTCCCAGCGACTTGCACGCTGAAATAGCGGCGATACAGACAACGGCCTGACGAGCAATGAGCAACGGGAAAGATGGTGTCGACGATTTATCGAAGGCCAGCAATCACGCGTACCTGAACAGCCAAATAGAAAAAGTTCAAGTTCCAGAACGTTCCAGACACGACGTATTTGTTGACAACAGTCATGCTAATCGACGAAAGGCAGTAAGCCAGAACAGATAACGGTGGATTATTGTCGAGTTTCATCAAAGACTGGCCAAATTCATTCTGACCTCGCGATCTATTTGACCCTGTTGAGGTCGGCATGAATGGGTCCCTCGCATCGTGATCGCGGCCGGCCTCTAATGCACGGATGTTGGAGTCGTCGTTCTTTTTGTCGTCCATATCGAGCTCGGCGAGTCGTAGGCTCTTGTGAGATCGGTGAGTTCGCAAGCGTATCAGCGTATACAGAAATTGAGGTGCTCGTGATCCTTGCCAGACGAGGCTCAAAGAGTGAAGCAACGTTTGTTTCGTAAGACTGGTCGCTCAAGGACTATGAACGAGTAAGGTTGTTGAAGGATCGTTCGCTACTTCGCGATAGTGGCGTCATTGTAACATACATCTGCGTGAAGTCATTTCATCCCTCGTTTGGGTTAAGATGCTGAGTGTCAGTGAGCACTATGACCTTTTGTTATGCAGCAAAAGGGGTGAGTCGTACAGCACACGAACAGCGACCTCCAATTAAATATGCGGCCGAAATTGGGGCGGGACCTGCAGAGGAGAAAAAAAAAAGATTCGACAGGATAACCGGTTCTTCTTTTTTTTTCCTTTCTGGTCTTTTTTTTAGGGGAGGGGGGGCGTAATTACAGAGAGGGAAAAAAAAAGAAACGGCGGCTTCCTCTCAAGGAGGTAGCCCCGGAAAATTCCCCTTCCCCCCGATTTTTTGATCGACAAGAACCGCTAAATCTGTCCATAAAATCCCCCGCGCCCGCGCCAAAAAGAAACGTAGCAAAATTGAAAAAAAAAAAAGGGCATTCTGTCTGGCCGAGGCCTTGCTCAGTTGAACACCGATTGTGAAACTTCTCTTTCACGGAGAAACTGCTGGAAACTTTATTTGGGGCAATTGATGATATTTTTTTTTTTTTTAAAAAAAATTGCTGATCTCTAAGCGCAGATAATGAAAATTTGCGGGCAATTGATGATCAGTTGTAAAACAGGTTGCTTAGATTATTCAGGTAGAAAAAAAAAACAATGGTGGTAACACATTTTTTCGCAGAGCACGAGATCTCTTGGCCGAAGACAAGTCTTCTTGAGCCAAGCTGACCGACGACTAGGCTGTCTGTCGGTCGGGGTTCATCATCATCATCATGGGTGAACGACCAGACTCTGAAGATCGCTCGACCCAACAGTGTTTCACTGTTCCCGACCTCTACCTTCCCCAAGGATTTTCCGCGGCCCCAGAATCGAGTTTGACACCGAGAGGTTCTGAGCAAAATCAAGACGATGGTGGTGATTCAGCGCAGACTGATATTATCAAATCCTCCTTGAAGTTGCAAGGAGGGGACATTCACCGCGACATCTTCAAAATAAAAACTCAAGCTAATCCCTTACGAAGGGCGGCAACCTTCTCTCACCAACTGCCTCAGGTAGCCTGCGGTCCAGGCCATGATACCTATGAACCCGCAGCTAGGCGACGACGATTCAGTGGTACGATGGTCATTGCCAAAGGCTTCACCAACTTCCTCGATCTATATGGTAGTTTTGCTGGCGAGGACTTGAATGACGGCGACGCTTCGGAAGACAACACGGCGGTCGGCGCAGATCAACCCGACGAGCATCAGCCACTCATTCGTCGTCCGCTTTCAGGACCAAGATTGCTGTCCCGAAGACTGAGTAAAGAGGGGGACGCCAGTACTACAAAAACATTTTTCACGCTCATTAAAGCATTCATTGGTACCGGCATCATGTTTCTCCCAAAAGCTTTCCGCAATGGTGGCATATTGTTCTCAACCCTAACTCTGGTTTCTGTATCAATCATCAATTGTCTCTGTTTTCGACTCTTACTGGATTGCAGAAACAAGTACGGTGGGGGCTATGGAGAATTAGGTGCCACCATTATTGGGCCCAGGTTTCGGAGTCTGATCCTGACTTCCATTGCCTTGTCCCAACTCGGCTTTGTCTGCACAGGTCTTATCTTCACTGCGGAGAATCTTCGTGCTTTTATTGCTGCGGTTTTCCGTGGACAAATAAGTCTGGACGTTGACGAATACAGTTTGATCGCCTGCCAGCTTCTGCCTCTTGTTCCCTTGGCATTGATTCGCAACATATCAAAGCTGGGGCTAGTTGCGCTGATTGCCGACGTGTTCATCCTTTCCGGACTCCTATATATATGGTCATTTGACATACAGACACTTGCGAAGGAAGGTATCAACCCTACTGTTCGGTTGTTCAATCCTTCTGCCTTCACGCTTACCATTGGCTCGGCCATCTTCACGTTCGAAGGCATCGGCCTTATTCTACCGATACAGTCTAGCATGAGGAGCCCACACCAATTCTGGTGGCTTCTCTGCATCGTCATGCTGCTCATTACCATTGTTTTCACAACAATCGGTGCGCTCTGCTACGCTACGTTCGGTGAGGGCACCAAGATCCAAATTATTTCAAATTTTCCCCAGGATTCCGCGTTCGTAAACGCGGTGCAACTTCTCTATTCGCTCGCCGTTCTGGCTGGAGAGCCTGTGCAATTATTTCCTGCTGTGCGCATAATTGAAACTTCGCTACTCGGGGAAAGGGCCACAGGCAAAAGGAGTATCGCAGTGAAGTGGCGTAAAAACGCAATCCGTGCTGCTGTCATGGTTCTCTGTGTCGGCATTAGCATTGTCGGGGCTAGTGACCTTGATAAGTTCGTGGCCTTGATTGGAAGCTTCGCATGCGTTCCGCTGGTTTATATCTATCCTGCATATCTGCACCTACAAGGCGTAGCCCGGTCCACCTGGGTCCGATTTGTTGATATGTTTCTAATTATTTTGGGACTGGTTGCTATGGTGTACACTACTATGGTAACTGCCTCGCAATGGGCTGGAGAGTAGACTATTTTGGAGTAAACAAGCCAGCTACGCCTTTCCTCAGACACGTTGGCTCATAAGGCCTTGTGGAGTCTAATAATAACAGGTCTTCAGCCGCACTGTAGCATACACTAGTTACGCAGGAATGGATAGGCTTATGTCCGTCCATTCACACTGCAGCCTCGGTAATTGCGATCTTCATGATGTCCGTGAGACGTAGCTGATAACTTTGTCGAGCTGTCTAATCTTCCCCGCCAGCCCAGGGCCAATATGAAGCCGTCTCTCTATCGCATTGCCCGATGCACCCATCTCTTGCATCGTGAGAGCATCTATCAGCGTCCTCATATTCACGAATCGCCTGGACTGTTGCGCTGTGCTCTCAAAGATCATGAGGTCTTCAGCAGCTCTCTGCTGCAAGGACTTCCGAGCTTGTAAAGCTGACAAAGTTGTGTTATGGCTAGGGGATGATATGATATTTTGGGGAATCCTTCCTGATCGACCTTGCGCAGCGCTTACGTCGTAAAGGCGCCGGGCAATATCATTAGAGATAATATCTTGATTTCTATATCAGTATACATTCGTGCGAGCAACAGGTTGTGTGCCTAGCTGACTGACCAGTGTCGAGAAGTTCCTGCGTTCGCCGCTCGCTCCGCGCAGGTTTCGTCCATCCAGGACCACGTGTGCTTCGAGCTAGGCCATTTCTCGCTGCTTCTGATTGCTCTTTCAGAACTTTCGATGCCGATGAGCCCATTGTGCCGAATTTTTTCAATGACGACGATACTAGCTTGTCGCGACAGCCCACGTCCAGGCACATTATGTATGTATCCATGACATGCAATTAGATTAGTATGGAGTGAGGAGCAGATGCATGCATTTGCCAAATGCATAATGCATACATACATATGTCATTTGTAGTTTGCCAATCACCGCTGTGTGACTTTGCTGGCGATTCGATGATATCTGATGCGGATCTCGCAGGGCTAACTTTATTCTAGCTGCAAATACTTCATCACGAGGCAATGGGCAACACCTGAGGCCTGGACAACGTTTGGTCGAGATGTAGATAAGTGCATTTATTCAAGATTCTATTTCAGTGTTTTCGTGAACGATTTGTGTGGACGGTTCTGCCGAAAGCGGAGGAATGAACCAGGGAATTTTCCCCCGCATAAAATCATTAAGCAAGATTTTGGCGATACCATCGATATCTGGTTGACCTCCTCGGAGGAGACGACCGCTCTTTTTGGCCAGTAGTTCGAGGAGTTGGTTGCAGTCTCTCCAACCCGTGACGTCATAGGTCTTCTCCATGTGATGTCGTTTGACTCGAGAAAGCATTGCCGGGATATACTGCTCAGGCTGCTCGACTTTTTCGATCCTCACAACGCCACGAAGAACCAGATCGCTTGGCGTATCCATGTTGGAAGGGGGTACGACGCCAGGACAGTCAATAAGATAGATTCTTTTCATAAGACTCACAAACTGCCACACTTTTGTCTCCCCGGGTATGGGAGCTACGGGACAGACTTTTTTCCTCAGGAGAGTGTTGATAACGGAGGACTTTCCCGTGTTCGGTCCTCCTATAAGACCGACAGAGATCTGCTTTCTATCCGAATGTAGGATGGAGAATTGGCGTAGCAATTGGATTAATGATCCTTTGCCAAAAGAATTGGTAATGCTGGCATGAAATGCCAGTGTGGGATACTCCTCAGACAACGTGCGAACCCAAGCAGCCTAAAGTGGCGTCAGCAATCGGAAAGCGAGAAAGAAATCACGATGAAATGTGTGTGCCATCACTAAGAAACCTCCATTTGAAGCCGAGTTAGACTGATGCAGGTGTCAACTCTTCAGTCACACAAACCCACTCTCTTGATGATAGCCAGAACGGCAATCACCAGTCGCCAAAAGAACTCAGTGACAATCGAGAAGGGCGGGTATCATCTCCCAATGTTGTAACAGACAGCCTCCGTAGGTCTGAAGGTGGCGTCCTGACAATAAACATTGGGCCTAGGTAAGGCTGACAATAGACACAGGGCATTGCTGGTGACAAGCTGAGAGCCTGGAAATGGGTAACTCACTGCAACGCTCGTGGGCACAAGATCACACTTGTTGAGTAAGAAAATAAGATGTTTGTGAGGCGCCTCCTTCTTCAGGTACTTCTCAACGCTGCGGCATCTAGTTCCGCCAGGGTCGCGGGCGTCCAGAACATGGATGATAACGTCGGAAGAGTCAATGACTTTGTAGAGCTCATTCCAGATGCGCTTGCTCTGACCTTTGTCGAATACAGGCTCGACCGCCGCTATCGTCGCATGTTCAATTTCCTGTTCAGCCTTTCCGCTTAGCAGTCTTGCTTGTTGGACGCGGGCGTGATAAGAGTCCATGTCTTTTTCGGTTTCTCCAGCAAGGTCTGCAAGGCAATTCACTTCGAGCCTGACTCTTTTGCGCTGTGCCTTGGGCCCAAAAACCTCAGCGAAGGGGGAAGCCTCAACGGTTGTCTTTGCCTTGTGCTGCTTGATTCCCTTTGCGTCTTGGCCATCGCGAATGAGCGTCATAGGGAGCTTGTTCGATTTCAAAAGAATCTGGTAGGGGTCACTGGCTTTTTCTGCCATCGCTTCGCGAAATGCTGTCAGAGTATCTTGTGATACTACACGCGTATTCGTGAACCATTTTCGATTAGGCTCGACCCGAGCATCCGGAATGTCCCTCGATTGATACGATGCCGCTTGTATGATTTTGCCACTCGCATTTCTTTGAGACTTCCCCTCTTTGTACATGCTTAACGTCTTCACCCTCTTCGCGTTGCTACGACACAGTATTATTATTGTGATTATTATGTTCCATTTCTTCGTGTTTTTTTCACAGTGTCGTATGACAGTGGGATCTGACTTACCGATAAAAGTTTTCCCCTTTGGTGCGGACATTTCCCAAGCCATCTCCTGTCCGCCCTTGACGAAGCCGCCTGCTAGCTTCCTTCTTGCCCGTTCCCATTGTGTTGAGCGAGGTTCTGCTTGCGCGATTACGACTGATGCGAGGAGCTAGCGAGTGAAGCCGAATGTCAGGCGCGGAAAAATTTCCCGTCACGGCCCATTTATTTCAGCTTTGGTAATATCCATATTGCGGAGAATGGTCATGCAATAATCCAGTCTCCGATTTTCTGGCCATATGGATATCCGCCACTCCTTTCCCTCTCTTTTGGGTGTGATATTGTTCATGAATACATTGTGAAGCAAATGTATGGTGATACCGCCGCACAAATTCTCCAGCGCAGCTGTCGCCTCTATAACGCTGCTATGTACCTGAAGGCCTCAAGACCCAGCTTGCGTCTCTGTCTGGATCATGTAGCATCGCCAGCTCGTGTATTCTTTCCCTTGCGATCACTCCATTCAAAAAATGTCCCGCCCGAATCTCATTCGTTCATTCGTCTGCCCCAACCACCACAATCCGATGAACTCAAGCCTATCCGCAACCGCGGATACCTGCCAATTCCACGCGAGTTATTCACCAAAGGCAACGCAAGCCAGGACATGCAACCGCCTTCTTTCCAAAGGATGACCCCACGATCAAGCAAGGCTCGTCAAAATGGGAGCAAAGCACAAAAGTGGAAAGTTACAATGGCTCGCTTTAGACGCGTAAACTTAGAAGACGGTTTAGCAGCTCTATGGAATCGAAAGCTGCGAGTCGACAGGACGCGGAATGTCAGAATTACCCGCAAATTCCTACGGCATAATGAAGCCAGCGCGGCCCCAGAAAAAGAGGACGACAGACTAACTCGACCTACTATCTTGGAATCTTTGACAGAGGTGGTACTTCATCCTGACCCAGAGAGATTCTCACGAAACGACAGGAGTCGCAACAAAGTCCTTGCTCTGGGGACCTTCAAGCGCGAAGCTCGCAGGGATGCGCTCATGGAGCTCTATATCAGTGCCTCTGATTTCATCGTACACGAAAACGAATTGAAGACGGCAATCGAGGACGTGTTTGCGGAAGACTACTTCCAGAAGCAGAGAGATAGTATGAACCGTCACGGCGCCATTGAGAATGCCTGGGGTGTATTCGGCGAACCCGCGTCTGTTTCCAACATGATAGAATCTACAATAGGATCGTCGACAAAAGTCATGGACTTTGACGAGACGGAGCATGACAAGTCGGTCAAACGGGCGAAGAGAATAGCGGACGACCTCACGGGGGGCAAAATGGCGTAGCTCTATGACTTGTCAAGCTTCCCTACGACATTCAGCAGTGTGGTAACAGAAATATAGTTCTAAAGTTGACCAAGATGCATCGTTGCCGTCTATCGTCTCTCTACTAAGAGAAAATGCATCGCTACATATGCTATGATAATGAAAGAGACAACAAAAAGTCCCAGGTTTCGAACGTCAGCCCATAGAGCTCCGTTGTCAAAGCCGAATGAGCTTAAGATGGCAGCGCCGGGAACCGTAATGTCTAGGCCGAACCGCTTATCGACTAGTGTGAGTTCGACGACCTCATTCACGATGAGAGCCTCAAAGGCATAGTGAAAAATCGAAAATGTCTGTAGCCATACGGCACCGGAAGGCGTCGCGTCGTGGTTCAGTAAAAAGCCAGCGAACAACAGACTGAAGAGCATCACGAGGCTGCCAATGAGATTGGCGACGCCTCCATTTCTGCAAAGAATGCTGACCAAGAGGCAAATAGAGGCAGCGGCCAAGTTGAACAATACTAGCACCAGCATGAAACGAAAGAAATGCGATGGTTCAGGTACCAATCCTGTCATTGGATAGATGATTGAACCCATGAGTATTGGCGGCACGATTCTGAGCGGAATTATGTCGAAGAGAACTTTGGCTGAGAAGTATGTAACTGGTGAGTAATATCCGTTGGCTCGCTCACGCAGGAACAAGACTCGCTCCGTGGAGAATACTGTCAAGCTCGTAAGTGTACTGAAGCCAAACAACGCAAGAAGGAAGAAGAAAAGCCCTAGGCGATTTTGAAATCCTGGAATATCGTCGGTTAAGCCGTAAAAAAGATATCCTGAGAAAACCGCCAGTATGATGGCGACAGCGTAGTGAGTAAGCATGAGCATGGGATCCCGATAAAGATTCTTCCATGTTCGGTGAGAAAGGATAACGAATTGGCTCCAATATCCGATGCGAGTATACCCATGTCCTATAGCGCTTCCATAACTTTGCGGTTCCAGGCTGTGGTTACCAGAATTGTCCCTGTGGACTCCTGCCGCAGCGGCTACTGCTAGTTCAATCTCCTGACGAGTATCTCTTGCAATATCAGAATCTACAAAGGCTTTGGTCATATGATGGAGGTCGGTTTCTGATGCAGCTGAGGTAGGAAGATTATGACCTTCTTCCTGTGTCTGGAAATGCCCTATGGCGAGCGAAGTTGTCTGAAGCTTGTAATTTTCTGGGTCCTCAGCGCCGGCATCTGAGGAGGCTGTCGTGTCGACAATTTGATTTCGTCGAGTATAAAGGTCTCGTTCTTGCCGAAAGCGAATAGAATCTCGAAGGTGCTGTCTTGGTCTTGACGATAATGATGTGCTTGCCACGCTCCCTTCCGCGATGCTGTTCCCAGACATGCTACCAATGGATTTGACTGCTCTGGTGCTACTAGGTCCCGTGCTGGTGGCATCCACGGCCGTGTTTTCAATATCTGAAGAGACTTTTTGACTTGCGTGCATCGTAAGATCCACCAAGTAATCGGCAATATTGAACCCCGGTGGACACTCATATCCGATAGAGTTGAAATAGGGCTGGCAGCTTGAAAATGGCCCTGAGAAAACCACCTTGCCCTGGGCTAGGAGAATGAGTCGATCAAATAAAGCCACAATATTGGATCTTGGTTGGTGAATGGTGATTATGACAGTTCGGTGGTAACACTTCGCCAACGTTACCAAGCATTCGATGACGTTATAAGCGTTGAAGGCGTCCAGTCCGCTTGTGGGCTCGTCGAGGAACAAGACAGACGGACTCGTAACAAGTTCGCAAGCGATCCCGACTCGGCGCTTTTCGCCGCCAGATATACCACGACCCTTTGCATCCTCGGAACCGATCAAGGAATCGCGAATGTGGGAAATTCCTAGCTCCTTCTCCACATCCAGTACTCTTTGCTCCTTCATTGAGCGACTCATATCACGAGGTAATCTCAAGAGTGCACTGTTGAGGATTGTCTCGTGGACAGTGAGTGTAGGTAGCATGGTGTCTTCTTGGTCGACAAAGCCAACAATTTTCCTGTAGTCAGAACTGTTGACTTTCTCACCATTGACAAACAAGTTGCCTTCGACAATGCCGCGTTTATTCTTTTGCGCAAGAATGTCAAGCAATGTTGTCTTCCCTGCTCCAGAAGCCCCCATAATAGCTGTGACTTTTCCAGGTTGGCAGATGCCTTGGATGTCGCTGAGAATAATTCTGCCGTTCAATCGATATAGCAGTTTTTCGAAATACAGAGTAGCGGGCTTGTGCTCAGTCATCAGCTTGGTGGTCTCATCGTCAGAATCTTCCAGACGAATCGAGCCATATTTCAGCTTTCGACGGGACAAAAGCCATGTTGCGATGATGACTACCACAACAAATAAGGCGCATATTGCGATCACGCCAGCAATTAGAGGCGTGTTGATTCTCTTCACTGGCCTTGTATATCCGGGCACCTGCGTCTCGTGAAGGCATTCGCCGGCTCTGCAATCCAACAAGATGCTGGAATCCCCGATCAGGCTGCGAATGAGCTTGTCCATCTCAGGTTCTTTAAAAGCACAATTGTGAGGACCATCGTCTTTCTGACTGCACTCAAAGCCGCCTGGGCCACGGATGGCCTGCTCAAGGAAGTCACTCAGATCGATTGAGCCGTCTTTCCCACAAAGCATGCGCTCCGGTACGCAGCTGCATCGTATCTCGCCGCATTTGTACGAAGTGGTGTTCGTGTTGCCATCAAATTCGGCATGTGATTGGCAGTCGTTAAGTCGGCAATAAAAGGACTCGATGGCATCCACCCAGACTATGTTCTCTTTTATTAGCGAAACGACCCAACAAATAGTCAGCTGCTTCCTGGACTGACATACACTGGAAACTGCAAGTACCGCCCTTCTTGTGGCAAGTAAAGGTGACCTCCGGCCGTTGCTGACCGAGGAGGTCCGTGATTTTCCTGTTCGTCACCTTGCAAATCTGGTGATTATTCTGAACGACTTCTCCATTCTTATAGCATACACCGCCGCTGCCGGTCTCTACCAATGCATTGCATGCCTGATTCTCAGTGCAAACGTTGCAATTGATGCCAGCCCACCCTTCGTCACAATCGCATTCGCTCTCCGATCTCATTGGTCTGTCGCGACCACGGGCCAACGAGCCGCACACTATGAACAAGAAGTCAGTAAGGATCGTCCATGTGAAAAAAGGTGGAAATGGCATAGCATACGCGGGTGAAGGCAATCGTCACCACCAAACCCCTCGGGACAGTCGCATTTGCCGTTGAACTCGTTGCACTCGGCATACTGAGCACATGAATGGGAAGGCAGCAAACAATTGAAACTACACCTAGTGAGAAGCGTCCGATCACATTTGGTATAAGCGAAACTCACCATGGCGGACAGCTGCCGGGTCGATCGCTCATTAAGGCCAGTCTCGCCTTCAAAAGCCCGATGTCTTGGTAGGTCGAGTTATGAAAAGCTGCAGTGAGTGATGGTAGGCAAGCCACAGCTCCAGCAAGCAAGCCTTTCAAGCTCAGTGAAGGCATGTTAAGGAGACGCGGAAGCGCTGGATTACGGCATAGGAAGCAAATCCAGAAGACGAGTTTTGGTGAAAATGAGTACCTCCGTCGCCATTGGCGATGACGACTCCGAAAGTACCTGGTGACACATGGCGCCAAAGTGGGCCCGCCCGCAAAACGAACCTCATTGGAGCACCTGTGTTTACGGGGCCTTGAAGGGGCTTTCGTCGTTCGTCACGAAGGCGAGCTCTATGGTCCAGCGGCTTTTCGTGTCGCCGCCATGTCTAGATTGCTATGTGAGTGTCAGAGCACAGTGAAAAGATGGTCGACAGAATTACCTAGAAATTGCTGACGAGTATCGCGCAGCTACGGCTCTTTCGTTGAGACGCGATCCTCGGATGCTCAAGCTGCCTCCGTATTTATCTTTACTGTGCATACTGGTAGGCGTAATCTGGCTCGCCCTGCTACCACTTGACAGCTATTCTCGACGAACTTACATATCGGAAAATGCCCTGCTACCTGGCCAAGTCCACACCTACTTCGGAGGCAGTGAGCAAAATATCTTTGGAGCTTATAGACGCGAATTAGACGGTATTCCATACAAGGATAATTATGAGTTAGTTTGAACAGAAGCCCTTTATGTGATAACCAAGGTGGCAACGTGACGTCTGACAGGTTCAGGATTAACAACCATCTGGAAGAGATCCTGTGTACAGTCGGAGTCAAGGTTGGCCGGCAAAATTATAGCTACCACTCCGCAGGCGAGGTTTACAATGGCGAGAATATCTACGGTATACTACAGGCACCACGAGGCGATGCTACGGAAGCAATAGTTTTGTTAGCGGCATGGAAAAATGTGGACGGAAACTTCAATCGAAATGGCGTCGCCCTTGCTCTGACACTGGCTCGTTACTTTAAGCGTAAGTTCATACCAGCATTCTATTCAACTCCTGTGCAACTGCCCCTATTTTGGCTAACGCTATTGAAAGGCTGGTCCTTATGGTCGAAAGACATTATCATCGTAGTTCCACCTAACAGTCGAACGGGCACGCAGGCTTGGGTGGACGCGTATCACGATTCTCATGATCCCCATAAAGTTGCCTCGCTAACGCTCAAGTCTGGGGCTCTTCAGGGTGCCATCGCAATCGACTATCCCATCGACCAGCGATTTGATGGTATTCATGTTGTTTATGACGGAACAAATGGACAACTTCCCAATCTGGATCTTATCAATTCGATCGTCAACATAGCTGGCGGCCAGATGGGGATGCAAACAGTCGTCCAAGGCATAAAATCACACAACGATTCCTACCAAGATCGGCTCAAAACTATCCTCAGAGGTATGCTGAAGCAAGGTCTTGGTATAGGCACAGGCCCTCATAGCAGTTTCATACCTTATCACGTTGATGCGGTAACTCTGCAGCCATATGGCGAAGGATGGCACGACGAGATGGCTTTAGGACGTGTTATCGAAGGCACCTTTAGAAGCCTCAACAACCTCCTGGAGCACCTTCACCAAAGCTTCTTTTTCTATCTGCTCATGCAGAGGGATCGATTCGTAAGCATTGGGACTTATCTGCCGAGCGCAATGCTTTTGGCTGCCAATTTCACCATTATGGCTATCTTTCTCTGGGTCAAGAGCGGCCAGCTTGAAGCTCTGAACTCATTTCCGGGTGTAGGAGAGAAACCAGTTCAAAACACGACCCATGGATTCACAGACGACGGGACGAAGAAGCATGGAAGCTCTTCAGCTTCCCTTACGGAGCGTGATCTTTCCCTGCCACTCGGGATTGTGGCTGCTAGCCATGCCGCCTCCGTTGTGCCGCTTTTCATATTTAATAGTGTTCGCGTTTCTGTAAGTATCTTCTCGGCTCAAAGAACTCTGCAGCATTCAGCTCACTTAGTGATTTGTTCACGTAATTGCCTGCTAACAAACGACTTGTATAGTTGCTACCGAGCGTCTTCGCCGTTTTTACGGCTGCCTCTGTATTGCTGCCATTGGTAATAGCACGCCTTCTTCCCTTAATCCAAACGCCCAGCATTCAACACTTCTACTTGATCAAGTCCTTCTCGTTGCTTATCCTTGGAATCGCCTTGGCAACGTTGGCTACGCTAAACTTCTCCTTGGCATTTCTTGTTGGTATACTCGCCAGTCCGCTTGCATTCGTGCAGTCATATCCTGGGACCTTGCGGAAACATCTGGCTGCTATCTTGTTGACTGCAGTTGCGCCACCGATGGTTCTCTATATCGCAGCCCGCGTTTCCAATGTGCCTCTCACAGAGCTGCTCCAGGAGGCTAGCTTCGGCTGGAATGTCTGGGCTATCTACACCCCTGTTGTAATCTGGTGTATCTGGTGGCCGGCGTGGCTTGTTGCCGTGACAAATGTACTTGCTGCTTCTGCATCTGAACGATAAGGATAGGAAGGGCTGCGAAGCACGAACTATAGTGTTGGAGCACATTACGCAAAACATGACAGTATCGCCTCGTGAACCTGTGACAATGTACTTAAAATCGAGTTTCAGGCTATTGATGTTATCAATTCACTGGTGTTCCCTATTGTTTCCTGGCTCTGAGGCTTCTTGTGTCGGGATCGGGGCGAGCTACGATGCCGCGAGGTATCTTGGCGCAACCATGAGCGAAGGAGAGATCAATAGCAGTCCCCTGCAAAAGTTCCAGCTCTGCCCTCTCAAAATTCGAATGTTTAGCATTTCAGGCGGCCCAGACATCCTGTCCGGCAGTCTCGATCCAATGGCCAAGCTGATTGACGTTAGAATCCCAATCGAGAAGACGCTGACGCATGCTTTCTATCTGTTTGACATCAAGAACCTTGGGCTGCACCCATGTCACATGCGCAACCTCGTTGACTTGATCGATCGTGCCTCGAAGCAAACCCAGGCTAAGCGCTTTCATGAACAAATGCTCTATTTCACTTTGCCTGACCTTAGTCTCTTGTGCGATGGTTGCGAACGTCATGGTCCGATCATGTGGTGGCCGGCGAAAAACGCTTTCTGTCAGGGCGGCGAGATAAATCTTTTGGCGCAGATGCGCGGCGTGCTCATTCAGCAACTTGTTAGCGGCGATGTGATCGGAGAGAACATCGTAGGCCCCGAGGTCACCGCGGTTGAAGGCGAACAAGAGCTCTCGAAGCCAGGCGTCATCCTCGCTGCGCGCCAAAACATCGAGGATCGGATGTAGTAACAATTCCCCGAAATTGTAAATGCTGTTCGACACCAATGCGGCTAAGCTGAGGTAGTATGCCCTTCTATGACGTTCGTCGTCTGAAAGAGAAGACAGGTCGATGCAAGCCAGGTAAAGTAGGGAAGTGCGATAGTAGTTTGCGAAGTCCATTTTCCGCTAGCGTCGAAATGGTCAGCTCGGGCGGTCTCAGCTAACATAGCGTGACTCACCTGATAGAAGCTTGCATTAGCATCGTAAAATGCAGCATGTACGACAGTCTCCACAGAATCGAAAGAATCCAAGACTTTCTCGGCAGCGTCTAGATCCTTGCGGGCGTCATCAAGCCTATTCAAATTGAGTTTCACGCGTGCGACCGCGACTGAGGCAAATACAAGCGCATCTTGGGAATGGTCGTTGTCCACTTTTTTAACCACCGCTGACAGAAACAATAGCCGTTCCTGATCGTCTGCGTGAGTTAGCTTGTTGAGATCATCCACTGATAGGAGGACAAACTCCTACCTTTACATTGTGTCGCCGCTCCAAGAGCAAGATCTACTAGTTTCAACTGGTTGATTTTCTCTGCAAACTTCAATATGAAGACTTTGTAGAAAGCCAGTCTCTGGGATGCGCTCTTGGGGTTGCTGAAGAATTGGACCAGAGAGTTTGTCAGCTGGTGCCAGAGCTTGCGTTCCCATAATGTTTCAAAATCGAGGATGAGAGGCTGTAGCTCATCGGCGGCATTTTCACGCTGTCCGGCTAGGAATTCCGGGATAGATTCCACTGACATAGCGAATGTGGAAGGGGAGCAGTGAAAGAGACAGCTCAGGCTGTCTTCCGCTGTCGGAGCAAGTCGTGGGTCGTAGGTCGTGAGCCGCGAGTTACAATTTGGCGTCGAACCTATTACAGACTGTGGATTGCTGGCGTCGACGGGATTGGTCTCGAAAAACCTGTGTGAGCTACGCGAGGTTCTCTCACACTCAACAGTTATCGAAGTCGTGTGAATGTTCCATGCCGCGGCCTTTTGAAACCTGCTCAGGACGACCACACCTAATGTGACCGCCGGTGAAAGATCACGTGACCTTTCGGAATACTCCGTTTCTGGGACGTTCCAATTCGGACAGCTTGCGCTTACGTAAGTACCTACCGGAAGTGATCTGATATCTGTTCGTCCATTGCTCCGTCCAAAGACACATCAAATGACCCAGGCCTTCTCCTGAGCCGCAACTGCAAAAATGTCCAGGTGTCGCGCCGCACAGTCCGCCATTGGGCGACGATACCTCTCGGATATATCTATCACGAGGACGGGAAAGCCAATCTTGCGCATCGAAGGCGGGAGGTGTGTTTGCTTTTCGTGTTCTCCAACAGAACTCATTGTGTCATTACTCACAGATCTTGGTGCATCAGGTCTTCTCTCGGTGGTAATGAGGCCATTTACGCTTCTTACTTCGCATACGCTTACTTTTGTTAAAGGACACACAGCAACAGTGTTTGGCGCAACGGGTCAATTGGGCCGGTACATTGTCAATCGACTGGGTATAACGCACCGACAGCACTTGCTGAGAGATAAATGCTAAGCTTGGGAATAGCCCGGCAAGGATGTACTGTCGTAATCCCCTTTCGGGAAGAAATCAGCAAAAGACATTTGAAGGTCGCCGGTGATCTAGGACGAGTCGTTTTTGTGGTCAGTTTAATCTTCGGTGATCTGGCCGCATGCGTACTTGTATAGCTGATCTTAAGCCAGGAATATGATTTGCGTAATTCGGCGTCCATCGAAGCAAGTGTGCTACACTCGGATATTGTGTATAATTTGATTGGACGAGACTATCCTACAAAGTACGTTATGGGCTTACAATGTGTTGGATCTGCTTAAGCTGAAACCATTAGGAACTTCTCTTTCGAGGATGTCCATGTGGAAGGAACTGAGCGCATCGTGGAAGCTGTTGCGAAGTATGACGTGGACAGATATATCCACGTGTCGTCCCATAGTGCTGATCCAAAATCTTCCTCTGAGTTCTATGCTACCAAGGTACGCATGCTCCTCTAAGGACGCTGTGGCTTGCCTGACAATTTGCAGGGTCGCGGCGAGCAGCTCGCTCGAAGTATCTTCCCTGAGACTACTATCGTTCGACCAGCACCAATTTTTGGATTTGAAGATAATTTGCTACTCAAATTGGCGTCTGTCCTCAATCTCTTCACAGCCAATAATATGCAAGAAAAGTTTTGGCCTGTGCATGTAAGTCGCGACGAGCTAATTAAAAACCGAGAGCGCTACTGACATGATTCAGTCTATTGATATTGGCGCTGCCCTGGAAAAAATGCTGTACGACGAGTCCACTGTTGGTGAAACGTTCGAATTGTACGGCCCCAAGCAATATAGTCTAGGTTCAATCGCAGTCATGGTAGACAAGGAAATCTTCAAGCAAAGACGCCATATCAACGTACCAAAAGCGATTCTCAAGCCTGTGGCCGGTGTTCTTAACAGAACACTATGGTGGCACGCATTGTCGGCTGATGAGGTCGAGCGGGAGTTTATTGACCAGATTATTGACCCAACGGCCAAGACCTTCAAAGACCTTGGAATCGATCCAGGCGACGTGGCTGACTTCACGTACCACTATCTGGTATGCAGACTCCTTCACATCACACGAGTCCCAAACTTGCTAAATGTATTTCAGCAAGGGTTCAGAAGTCAACACTACTACGACCTACCGCCTGCAACGGAGAAGGAAAAACGAGAGGACAAGAAATACATTCATGTTCTTGACGAGCTATGATCAGCTCAGTACTAGGCTTAATTAGTGACCCTCAGGTTTCATTGAGTCATATTCTGAAACGCGTGCAGGACCTCCTCATGGTGCCCGCAATCAATCTTGAAGACATCCTTGAGACATTAACGGAAAGCACATGCTTCTACGAATTTATCTCCCCCTTTTTCGACGGCAAGACTGGCATGCGGGGCTGCAGGCATGATACCGGATGAACAAAGTGTAATTGATATGACAATGCCAATATCACTACGAACACTCTTCGAACATGCTGTTACAAAGCAAATTATGGACACATCGTTCGCTGTGGATATGCTGCCACCGATCTGGCCTCGTTGAGTCGGTCGATTGCACTTATGCATATCACTGCTACCGCACGTAATGGCGGAGGTAGGCAGCCTCTCAGTATAATCGCAGTTCGTGCAAGCCAAACTGGGCAGGCGCGGTGAGATGCCGCTCAGGACTTAAGCTTAGGTTCCAGTTGTAAAGCACGCGAATCTTATCATCTGCTTCGCTATGGCCATACCAAGATCGTTGTGGTCGCACGATCCCCTCGATCTCTTTGCAACAGGACAGGCTATTTTGACTTGGTATGAGAGACTTATCACGCTTTGCCCTTGTTTCATTTCGTCGAATTCGAGGCCCTTACATAGTTCAGAAGCGGAACCTTATGTGTCAACGGCCTGGAGGGTCTCCCTAGCATAATTGGAATAAATAGAACAAGCCTTCAACAAAACAGCATGACAAGTGGAAGCAGGTTGATGGATCTGTCCACACTCAACGTTTCTCATTGATAGTAGAAACAGATTGAAACTACGGCCCGACCGTGGTTATATGGGACGTTTTTCCAAACGTGAATTCATAGATCTACTAGCTTCAAGTTCAGATGATGAAAGCAACACGGACATGAATTAATTTGAAACGCATTTCCGATTCAAGCCAGAGAACGTATGATGTAAAACAGTAAGTATGCTTGTGCTCCTAAAACATCTGAGACTGTCGCCAGCTCCACTTTGTGATCGTTGAACTTGAACCACTGCATGACGAGATCGTATGACTATCAATTCTCTTGCCAAATGCCGGAAATGGGACAACGTACCTGATCGCCAACGCGACAGTAAGAAACATAGTGACCAGTTTCTAGCTCTCCCACATGCACAATGACGCTCAAAAGATCGTACGTGCAGGATCTTTCCAGCTCCAGACTTTCGCGACTGTCCCTGCTACGCATCCTGTTGGTGTAAGGGAGCATGTTCAGCTGAAGGGGAAACTGAACTGCATGGTCGATTTTCGACGCTGCCCGATCATGTCTCCCCTGCTTGTACTCGAAACGCTACGAGATGGTGTCAGTCTTTGGTGGCGAGGACGAGAAAGTCTAGTGGTACTTACTTTGAGCTGAATCGACAAAACATTCGGGAGACGTTTGATGCTCGTGTAACGCTTCGCCTGTTGAGTCGAAGAGCAGCTGTGACATCGATATTCACACTTGTCGAATTTGACATACTCCTCATCCAAGCAGTCATGTAAAGTGAAACGTGGCACTTGCTGACTGATCTTCTTGGCCCTTCTTTGCATCATGGTTTCGAGACCGAGACTGAGGTCCAGGAATGATTGCACTGTGTTGGTGGTGCCTTTGCAATTTTGACAAGTTGTTGTCGTCTGCATTTTACCATAGAATGTCTGGTGTACTATGCAGTTACAACTGTGCTCCGAGCCAACTTCCGGTTTTTTCCCATCTCCGTTTCGTTCATGCAGTTCTTCAGCTAAGAACTGAAAGAACTCGTGTGCGTCTTGCTCCTTGGTAGTGACCAGATTCTCGAAGGCCTTCTTCTCTGAGATCCAAAAACCAGACAATATGTTTGCTGCGGTATAACCATTTGTGTTTTCTAAGGCATAGAAGTCTTGAAACATGTCATCCATAGCACAGCTCAGGCAGTGAGAGACGGCGCAATCGTTGCTCTGATGCCCATCGCTCAAGTAAAAATTGCGTAACAAGGGATTGTGTAAGAAGCTTTGCAGAACAACGTTCTGATAGCACGTAGCACCAGCATTGTAGATCCCCCGGAGACCGTTGGCTCGGCATGAGGCAGTTGTAGTATTAGAACTGATAAAGCGTGGATCGTCTTTCATTGAGTCCGTGAAAAGCTCGTCGTGCTTTCTTTTGCGTCCTGTGTAGACATGGGTGTCAGTAAGCCATTCTTGCCCGGTATTTGTAAGACAGAGTCCGGAAGCGAACCAGAGAATGAACCAGTGCCGATCTTGCGAACACGAAGCTCTTCCAGGGTCGGATCCCAGACTAGATCATCACACATTTGACAATACAAGGAGCCGCTCCGAGAGTCTACATCTTTGGGCAGATCAGCCTCACTGTTGTGAACGAGCAATTCATACAACCCACATACAGAACCGATGTGATTTCCTTGTTCCATGCTTGAGGCGATCTTCGTCTGTGACTGTCGTCGGGCACTGCAAACAAAGATAATTCGAGGTCAGAGATGTGACCGGACGACCTTCTTGATTTGTCGACGTTTGAGGTACGATTGGCGTTGAATCAAATATACCCCGAAGGATCATTTTGTAGTGTGCTATAGAGCTGTTCATGACCTCTTGGCCCTGAGACAACAAAGCCTGCACATGTTCTGGGATTAGGTCAGAAAAGCCGGAACGGCTGCCATCGATACTTGTCTGATGCTTCATACCACAACCATACATAGGAATGCCTGGAACAGGCGATTTGATTTTGGCATTCTTTGGCGATGCTGGTGTAGTAGGCCGTGTGGACATTTTTGGGAGTAAGAGAAGATCAATCTTCGATTCGCACGATGTTAATTTAAATAGAGCGTGAAGTGATTTTCGTGTCGGGACAGTGTTTCCACCGCACCGGTTGCCCGCCCGATCTCGAGTACGACGATGCAATTAAGTGTGGGAGGGTGACAAGTATCTCAGTGATTCGTGCCGCGCCAATTGCAAGGCAGCGGAGTTATAGAGCTACCTTCCGTTGCTCATCTGCTTGCCTGCCACGACTCACAGGTATTAAGTGTCAATCGATTTGTTGCCATCCGTTCTGGGAGCCATGCAGTTTGGCGAGTCGGTCGTTGGGCTTGTTCGTTTCACTCGTCAGAATGCACAAGAATGACCAGAATCGACGCCTGCTCACATTGACTCAGCAGCTACACGTCCTCCGGGATTGAAGATCTTGCATGCTATCGCACGTTTCAGAGAGCATGGACTGCAATGATGCAGCGCAAGCGTTTCAATGTACGGAGTATTACAATCGATAGTGATGCGATAAGCCACTGAGACGATTGCTAGTGTGGAGCGCACTTTAGGATACGCTCTATGTCTTCATCACGTGATTTCGCGGCTAGCGCGACGTGTGTCGCGTCTTACCATGTCGCGTCTTGCTGGTCTCGCGCCTGCCCAGCATGCAAGTACAGAGTACAATGTCGTCAATTGAGGCCCAAAGATATCTACTGAGGCATGTAAATAGTCAACATCGAGGAGCTTCTCTCCGACGCTGAATTTGGTAGCTGCTGTAAGCTCCAATCTTTCTACAATCTTCCTATATGATACTGACGCAGTCAAAAAAAGATGATGGTCCCTTCGCCTGAGACGACTCGGCCGAGCCGAGCTGTTCAAAATCTGACTGCCATGAGCAAGCTTCACTCTCCTTTCAGATGTCCCAGTAGCGCTTTGAAGAGACATGTTCCGAGGGACCAGGGTCGTAAGCGAAGAAAAGTTGACTACTCGGAAGCACACGGCGACAGCGTGAGAGACAAAACATACAGCAATGACCAGCAAGCTCTTGCAACTCGGGATGCCAACAGATTTCCAGTATATCCCGTCAAAGAGAAGCATGGTGTTTTCAAATCGAGTTTTTCCGTGCCCTTCAAGGACAAGGCGGGCGCGGCCTATGATCCTCGACGGCCACCCCCAACACTGGGCCTGAGAAAAGGCGCAGTGATAGCACCCAGGCCATTACACGACCCTAGTGGAGAATTTTCCATCGTGCTTTACGATCCTACGGTGGACGGAAAGCTCGAAATTGAACAAGGACCCAGGAGAGCAAGCGCCACTGAGACTCGATCGCTTCCAAATCTTGATGCACCCCTTGTTCACAAAAGTCTCGCTGAAATCCTTGGCATTGAGAAGACGGAAAGCACTGAAAAGTCCAAAGTTCCCGTTGTTTTAGATCCTAAACTGGCGAAGATACTCCGACCCCATCAAGTTGAAGGTGTGAAATTCATGTACCGATGTGTTACGGGGATGATCGAAGCGAAGGCAAATGGCTGCATTATGGCTGATGAGATGGGTTTGGGAAAAACCCTTCAGTGCATCACTCTCATGTGGACCCTCTTGAAACAATCTCCTGAAGCTGGGAAA
Organism: Aschersonia sp. MBC 735; assembly: GCA_030783925.1. Classification (NCBI taxonomy): domain Eukaryota; kingdom Fungi; phylum Ascomycota; class Sordariomycetes; order Hypocreales; family Clavicipitaceae; genus Aschersonia; species Aschersonia sp. MBC 735. The sequence continues at coordinate 22,119 of JARJRV010000195.1, read as the reverse complement.
CCTACTATACAGAAGGCGATTGTCGTCTGTCCCGCCAGTCTGGTCAAAAACTGGGCAAATGAGTTGACAAAATGGCTAGGTGCTAATGCTATCTCGCCATTTGCCATCGATGGGAAAGCTTCAAAAGAGGATCTGACGAGGCAACTACGCCAATGGGCAATTTCCTCCGGTCGGTCAGTGACCAGACCTGTCATCATTGTGTCATACGAAACTCTACGCCTTAATGTTGAGGAATTAAAACACACAAAAATCGGATTACTTTTTTGCGACGAAGGGCATCGACTCAAGAACGGAGACAGTAGCACATTTAACGCCCTCAACAGCCTCAACGTTTCTCGAAGAGTCATTCTCACCGGCACGCCTATTCAAAATGACCTGACCGAATACTTCTCTCTCACTAATTTTGCCAACCCAAACTTGCTAGGTTCTCGCCTTGATTTTCGAAAACGATATGAAATTCCGATTTTAAGAGGAAGAGATGCGGACGCTTCCGAAGCTGACCGCAAACGTGGCGACGAATGTACCGTGGAGCTGCTCAACATTGTCAACAGATTTCTCATCCGCAGAACCAACGATATTCTGTCAAAGTATCTACCAGTCAAGTATGAACATGTGGTATTTTGCAACCTAGCACCATTCCAACATGATCTATACAACTACTTCATTACTAGCCCCGATATCCAAGCACTCCTCAGGGGCAGAGGCAGTCAGCCATTGAAAGCCATCAACATCCTGAAAAAGCTCTGTAATCACCCCGACCTGTTAAATCTGTCTGTGGATCTGCCGGGATCAGAAGAATGTTTTCCGACCCAGTATGTGCCAAAAGAGGCAAGGGGTCGAAACCGAGATGTCAAGGCCGAGTACTCTGGGAAAATGATGGTGCTTGACCGAATGCTCGCGCGTATACGGCAAGATACAACCGATAAGATTGTGCTGATCAGTAACTACACTTCGACCTTGGATCTATTTGAACGACTATGTCGAGCACGGCAATATGGGTGTCTCCGACTCGACGGCACGATGAATGTCAACAAACGTCAGAAGCTGGTCGATCGATTCAACGATCCGAATGGCGAGGAGTTCGTGTTTTTACTCAGCAGCAAAGCAGGAGGCTGTGGTATCAACCTGATCGGGGCTAACCGACTAGTTCTATTTGACCCAGACTGGAACCCCGCCGCTGACCAGCAAGCCTTAGCACGAGTGTGGCGCGATGGACAAACAAAAGACTGCTTCGTATATCGATTTATCGCGACTGGGACGATAGAGGAGAAAATCTTCCAACGTCAATCGCATAAACAGAGCCTTTCATCATGTGTAGTGGATTCGGCAGAAGACGTGCAACGGCATTTCTCCCTAGACAGTCTCCGGGAACTTTTCCAGTATCGACCTAATACCAGCAGCGACACCCACGACACTTTCAAATGCAAGAGGTGCAGAGATGATGGAACGCAACACATTCAAGCTCCCGCGATCTTGTATGGGGACACAAGCACCTGGAATCATTTGGTCAACAAAGCTCTTCGGAGTATTCAGGATTTGCTTCTGAGGCAGGAATGTGGCTTGGACGAAGTTTCAGCAGTTTTTCAGTTCATCTCCCATTAGTCGTCTATTTCACATTAGCAGAGCTAGCCGGCACCTGGGCTTCGGCCAGCCGCGACATCGAACTTCTTTTCGACACAGCCGAGGGCCACAGATTCGTGAGTGTCTTACCTGCGGGAGGGGTCCTTGAAGTTGAGGCGCGGCTCGTCGTCACAATGGGCTTGCGCATCTTTTAACGTCCGTCGCTCAATCCGAGCAATCTTGACTTGTTTGTTTTGCGGCCCTCTAAGTCACATTGAGCATTCAAAGCTACGTCGTGATTAGTTACATCACCATGATAGCGATGTGAACCGCGCGAATCCATGCGTTGAACAATTTCAAGTTATTCTTTAGAGACAGTGGCTGCAGATAACGATATGCGTGTGATTAGTGGCAGGAGGCAGCAATATTAATTTTGTCTTTGGGGTTTGTCGCGCCGTGTCTGGCTACTATTGCAGAGCATTCGCTCCGCATCCAAATAAACGTCTTTTGTGAGCTTCAGTGTAATGGAACATCGTTTGCACATTTCATGCATTAGCTGGTAATTTTCCTTCCGCTCTGACGATTGGCACGGGTCTCCACAGGCCTGCGGAGCACATGAGGCAAGCGCCAAGGTACTTCGATAGAGGCCTACTTGGCTGCGAGGAGCTTGTACTTCGACACAGCTGGTCAGCATTTTCTTTGCTGTAGCTTGTTTCTGACTTGTAGCTCAAGATCTACCACCGCAGGTGCTCACATGAGCCAATTGACTTAGATGCACCGAGCGCGGGTCTTGCAGATTTCCAGGCCAGAGTTTCGTCTATTTTCCTTGCCGACCGCTAGCAGGAGGCCCAGACATCCACGATGCCTCGCCCAGAGCTGACAATGGCCCATTCCGACTTTTCCAAATTCTATCTCCAACAGATAACCCGAGAGTTGTCGGAGGATTTGACCAGGGTCAGGGACTCTGACGATTTCAAGCCTAGCTCTGTCAACTTCCTTGTCTATGCACTCAAGCAGGGTTCTTTCCAAGTCGCGGCGCGCAACGAACTCAAACCGCTCCAGCAAAGGGAAATCAACATTGTGAAGAAGTTTTAGCCACTTGTCAGTCGAGCGCCTCGTTTCCAGATGTCGAACATCAATCCAAGGCTAGTGAGTGCGGTTGTGACTGAAGATTCGCGAGACAAGGTGAGCGGCATTGCCTCAGGGTCCTTTACGCCCCATTTACTACCCACAACGTTGAGTGAATCCTAAGGGGGCCGGAGTGTTTACGAAACAACAGTCTTCATCTTTCGCTACTACTCTGCTGCTCTGTTCCAGCTCTACAACCGGCTCGCGAGGACTAGTTCTCGGTCAACGAGACGAACAAGCCATCTGAGACAGCTAGGCCCGAGATGGAGGTGAACATGTTCGAGGACCTCGATGTGGTCAGGCCTCATAGGCATTATATTGGGTGTATGGTCCTGGTGTGTCTGAAGGTTTTGAGATTAGGGGTGCGAAACTACTCTGCCTACGGCCTCGCGTACTTGCGGCAAACTCGCGACCCAACAGCAAAATCCGACCTAGAAGCATCGTTGATGGAAATATAGGGGGTTCTCTACTGAAAGGTCATACCGTGTCCAGGAATGAAGTTGAATAGATTGAATGTCGCGTTCTTGTAAGTGTACACCAAGCAATCGCGTTTGCCCTGGTCGCAAGACCTGGTCGCAAGACCTACATGAATGGATGGTTGTACGGCTACTAGCATTTGCTTGCCCGCGATCGGAATTGTTCTTTCAACGCCCAGCCTTTGATAGCAAGCACGACGAGTTCCCACGCCATAAGCAGGCCGACGATGCCCATAGAGATCGTGTACATGAACATGGCATCAAGCTCGTAGTTGATCATGCCCTGAATTGTGTCCGAGCTCTGTCGTATGTGTCAACTCTGATGTCCCACTCTGAGGTGTGGGACAATTGTACACTTACACTAGCCATAAACATGATACCGCCCGCGATGAGACCAAAAGCCGCCAGAAGTTCGGTGGGGGGGCGAGATGGGTATACTGATCTCGGCGGCCGGAGATACAAGAGCACATACGTCATACCTCTCGCGAAGGAGGCGCCTAAGAGAAGATTCCCCCATTGCTTATGCACCATGGATGACATCAAGTCGGCTTGATGATGAGAGCTCATCATGACGCCAAGGAGGAAGATCACTAGCGCGGGTACAGGATTAAGTGAGACCTTGTACGTCTGGGGGGTATGCCATTCTTGCGCACCGTCCACATGGTCGGAAGTGTCTCTGTCTGCTGCCAACGCGGTAGCATTCAACAATGATCTGACAGCAGTGGACTCAACGAGCATGCCACACTAGAAAATGTTAGATAACTCGAGACAAGGTAGCGACGAACTGCCTCAGATTGCCGACATGAATACAGCAGAAAATAGGGTGGACGAGCTTGCAGAGGATCCTTTGGAGCACACCAAAAATCTGGCGAAGGAGACTTACCAGTCCACCACCCATAAACAAAACCGTGATAGCCAAGTGCTCTAGGTCGTCTGGACCCCACGCCCTGCCCCAACTTCCCAGGTGCTCGAGAAAAATGTTGCTTGATCCGTAGAAAAAGATGAGCCCGCTCTCGACGAATTCCGCAGAGAAGCGACGTTTCTCCCGGCCCTTGGATAATGGAGTCAGGTTCCATGCCCAGCCGAGTTCCGCAAAACAGCCGCTCCATCGAGCCAGAGTCACTGAGCCGAGCCAGAAAAACACGCCACCTTTGATCCAATGAGCTAGACCATTGAAGATCGCCTGACCCTCCTGTGCGATTGTTCAAGGCTCAGCCACTTCCTCATAATCATACTCATTCTTCACAGTGTCTGAAGGAATTTACTTACAAACAAACGTCCGTACGTAGCGACGCCGGTCGTCAACGTAATAAATCCTACTGGCAGAATGATACGATCTATAGTTTGATGCAGGATATCGAGGCATTTCTTGATCCGAGGTGGAGCAACGAAGAAAGTTCCTGACTTCGTTGTGCTTGCTTTTGAAGATGGCGACAAGAGTGTATGAAAATCAGCGGCACTGAAACGTGTGTCACATTGCCCGACATCATCAGTGAAACTCAACATCGGATCGTGCAAGCAAGGTTCGTCACCATTGAACGACGACGAGGAAGAGCTTCGGAGCGATGTCGTGCCCAGTTCCGTGCCCCGCCTACTATCATTGGAAAAGCGATCGGGTCCATCACTAAAGTATTGCACCGGCGCATGGTACCCGAAAGACTGAATCGGTCTCATATTGGATTGTCCCGAATTCATGGTAAGATGTCTTTTCGTTGTTGAGGCCGACTGCGCAATCAGCCTGATCATCAATTGTAATAGCAAGAAGATCGTGACCATCCACCCGATGCTATGGTGTGCGTTATTAGGATAAAGGTCCGGTGTTCGCTGGTTGTAGATGATGACAAATATTATTCCGACAGCATTGAGCAGGGTGAAGCCAAGCTGGATCAGCAGGGACAATTTAGAGCGCGCAATTGATAACATAACAGCTGGGTGATCCATGTTGGTCAGTTCTCGGATTATGCCGCCGTAGGAGATCACATCTCGCGAATGTCAAACAAACACTGACCTACGGGAAGAACAAAGATCCAGGCTATGATCATGAACGCAATGTGAGCATAGACCAAACCCCGACTGTCAGGGAGTGCAAAATATGAGATCATAGAGTCCGGCCCAGATGCCGAGAATGAGCCATTGTTGCCCATCCCAAGACTCCCTGGATGTTGACCGTGACTTGCCATCTCGCCGTTGCGCCGCGGCAAGGTTGAGACACACTGCCAAGCGTGCAAGTGATCATCAATGGCACAGAATTGCTGAGTGAACACTGCACCACGGATGGCAGATTTAGGTACTGGAAGTACCCAAGATGAGCGATTGTGCTCCGCCTGAAGTTTTTGTCTCAAATCTTGCAAGGCAATTTCTCTGCTTGGCTCGCTTTAACTACCGTTTGCACCGACTCCTAGTATGCGGCTGTGACCCAAGTAGGTCGAATTTTCCGTGCTCGACTAATGGTATTCTCAGGCGAACGAGTTGGTAGGCACAAACAGTCAGCCAGCCGATATGGCGTTTCTCGGAGACTGACAGGGTCAGGTTTGGACAGTACACTGATACTTTGCAAACCGACTGGGTCGAGCCTGGCGGGATAAGATGAGAAGACCAATGCTCTCCACGATGAAGAGGAACACAGGAGGGAAGAGCTAAGGGGTGTGCGAGATTCTGAGAATTTTATACCTCGAAACAATCTACAAAACGATAAGCTAGGCCCATGGCAAAACATATGGACGAGGATTGGGGCCATGTGACCTTCACAACGACGCGGTCAGCGCCATGTGAAGCAACGATCCGACCTTTCCGAGTCCATCCGCGGGGAAAAAGAAATCATAATCAACTGGCAAAACATTGAGGCCTGAGCAAAGTGATCAGGTGAGTCATTGTGCGTTATTCCATTTGTAAGAGACTTGGGCAGGAATTGGGTCCGAAGCTTCCGGGCTCCGGAAGCCGTGACACGAGCCTATTTGCGTTCGGGCAGCCCAGGTGGGGTGCCCGGGGATTCAATGTATGTGCGTTCTCGATTGTTCAACATCTGACAGTTGGACGCCGGGGCTGTTGCTCGATGACAGTGGCTCGACGTGGACTTGTCTTGGCGTGGTATGTCCTTTCCTGTGCAACACGTCTCTCTCCCATCGTTCTACTCAGTGCGGGCGGGGCGAGAAGCTCTCCTCGACTTCCCGAGTTGGCAGTGCAGGGGGAAAGGCTTCAGGTCAATTGTACTGAGCAACCCGTCTACATAGGGTATGTAGAGCACCCAGGTTCCTACCTGTCTATTATCGCCATCAGGCCGATGTCCCATTTCGATTATGTTTACCGAAGGTGGGCAATCGTGTAACACTTCACTACCTCCTAGGGCTGCCTCAGGTGGGTAAGCATCTCTAGGTGGTCAAGTTCTAAACAGACTGAAAAAACTTGCATTCTTGCTTAGTAAGTACTTCGGGTAATAGTGCCTGTAGGAAGCTATGGGGCACTACGCGCATGCGCGGCCATTAACTGCTCAGATGGGTGACTGCTTGCCCACACTTGACAACAGCCCTCGTGATAACAGCTGATAAGCCAATGCCGCCCTAGATAAAACGGAAGGCCGCCCTTGTCCTGCACCGCACCAGGGCAACGCTCTCGGTCAATAAACGGACACCAAACTTACGACTCGGTATGTAAAGACCTAACACGTGGGACACTAGGAAACTAAAGTGCCTTCCATAGAAGTTCTTCGTTTCTCTCAGATTCTAGCCTACTAATTACTTACTTTACTTTAGGTACATAAAGTACGTGCCCACTCAGGGAGATAGGCACTAGGTAAGTAAGTACCTTATATATAATAAGTACCTAGGTTAAGTACCTAAGGTAGGCAGGTAGTCAGTAGTATGCCCTGGCACTCCCATGAGTGTCGCAGCCGCCTGCCGCCAGCAACTTGCGATAAGTCATTAATTATCAATTTATGCGACAGGTTCTAGCTCTATTAGTCGACATTGGACGGGCCCGAGCTGGTGCCGCCGAGTCGGGACCATGTCACATACACATACATATATGGAATTCATGCCTTGGACTCCCCCCTTTCTCTTCCCCTTTTCTCATTTCAAGTCGTTATTTAAGATGCTTATGGAGCCGCAGTAAGGCTAGTCCGTAACGGGTCACATTATTTGCTGTGACAGGTGGTGGTGGTTCAACGTGTTGACGGACCAGTATTCCCATTTTTACAATCAGAGCGATCCGAGATTTTCTCCCTCGCCTGGGATGTCCCGGACAACTCTGCTGTATATTGAGTATACTGAGGGAAAAGACAGTGTGCATTTATGCATTGGTAATTTGACTCTCTAGTGCCTTAGTGACTGCCTGCAGGCGAGGCCAAGTCCCTCGCGCGTGATACACATTCTCTGCTTTACATATGATGTCGTCATGTCCAAACTATAGCTCAACTTAATGATCATTGCCGAACCTACCTCTCATTCTGGTACTCGGAACTTCAAGCGGCGTGGTGTTCTGTTTTCCCCAAGAATGGGGATTAATTTAAGGTATGCAGCATATTTCCAAAGGGTGTCTTGTCGTGTACACGCACGCATACACCAGACGCGCATCCAACAGAAGACGCCCGTGATCAAATTTGCTTGCCACTCCAGTACGCACGTTCCCTGGTGGATGGCTCTCAGTTGTTTCTACCTTTATTACATCTTTATACCCTGATCGACCGGATGCGTAAGTACTTTATGAAGGTATGGAGCGACCCCTTCTCCCACACGCGCGCTGAGCATAGTGCTTTATCTGCAAAGGTCTCTTCTCTAGACATTTACTGATTCTGGGAACATGATGCCTAAAGAATGCACTCGCGGATCGCCTTTTTGTGAAGGTCATGAAGAACGTACAGAACAACGGATTTCGAGCACCGAATTTAAAAGGGGTTTCTGCTAGAACTGCTGTGCAGTCTTCAAAGGAATTGCTGTCCTTCGCGCCGCGATTGGGTAGATCCCAGCTGTTCAGAGCCATTCCCAGTTGAGGTATTCGTCGTGCAAACAATATCACCAGAGCATGCGAGGCAGTCTGAACCGGGTCGACCCACCCCCAAAACAAGAAAAATAGATGCATAGGTGAGGAAGATGCGTCCAGATAGAAGAAGACTTTGCAGGAGACATTGCTTTGGAAGTAACAACAATCATACTGGAAAGTGCATTGACCACTCTATACGTCGAGTTGAAATTACAGAGCTCAACCATCGCACATCAACTGCCAACGATCGTGCCCAACTCTTCTGACCATGCCATCCTCTGCGAGTTTGTCGAGGATCTGCAAAACACCGGCGCGAGCGGCCTGATGCAGGTCGGCAGCAACGTCGTGGTAGACAATCTGGACTATGTCCATGGCAGACCACGCGTTCGGTTGAAGTTGCAACTTGTCGGAGCTCGTCATAGCTTGAACAACCTGATTGATTCTCTGTCGTCGGTGTTCAATGTACCTAGCGATCGCGCCGGGGCCATCCTCCAGTACAGGACCGTGGCCAGGGTATGCCCTACCAGAAAAGCGTCCGCGCATTCCGTCAAGACTAGAGAGGTATTCTGACATATTTTCAAAGACAGCGGTGCCTTGCCCAAGGACATTGTCAGCTGTGAACATGGCGTTCTCTTCCTGTAGAACAAAGACAAAGTGATCCTGGGTGTGACCTGGTGTGTGAAATGCTGTAAGTGTTGCGCCCTGTACCCTGAACTCTTGACCATCTGCCAATGCCTTCTGTCCGTGATCTGGTTCGTGCTTGAAAATGTTGACTCCCGGTACGAGCGACAGCAAATCAGCAACGCCGCCGGTGTGGTCATGATGCCAATGGGAAAGAAGAGCCACATCAACGGTTGCCTGCTCCGAGGCCAAAGTAGATCGAAGCGATGAGAGCCAAGCTGGGTTGCCCTCTCCCGTGTCAAGTAGGATTCGTTTATTTCCTGAACCTAGCAGATAGGTATTTGTTCCCTGAAGTGTGAACTTACCGGGGTTGCCCCCGAGTATGCGAATACATCTGGGACTCAATCTCTGAACGGCGGGCAACGTGACAAGCTGCATCGTCATGGCTCTGAGGACGTTCTTGGCTCTCCCAAGAGCTTATTCAGAACATGGCGGCAAGACTATGTGAGTTGAGATCAGATTACGTGCTTTCCGTCGTCTGAAGCACGTGATTGTGTGCAACGACTTTGTTTGAAGACTCCGGAAATTTGTTTGCTTAGCCAGAAGTACGCACTATGTACATATGTGAGTTGGCTCGGTGTCCTGCATCAAGCATGATCAAGGTGGTGGCGGAGACGTCTAGTATGCCTTGTCGAGGGGCTCTACGACCTTTCTGACGAATGAACCCCAAGCTGGCCCCACAAATCCTTCATCAGCCTCGGCCCTCACCGTATCTCCACTATTCACTTATGCACGAATAGCACAGGCACCAAAACCCCACCAATCGCTATCGCGCACAACAGACATCGATATGCTTATACCTGTACTCCGTAGATCATGGAGCTGCAGACCCCACGTCTTCTTGATCCGCGCACAGTCAAACGATTCAAAGAAATATTTGGCGTGAAGACGCGCCGTTCATATCGTCACCGCTTTGTCGAATATCGTAAGAGCGCTCTGAAAGAATTTAGGCATCGGTCGCGAGACGCTGTCTTCCCTGAGTGCAGAAAATGGCAGTTGTTTCGCGTCCGTCCGGCTGAAAGAAGAACGGGGACTGTTCATATTATCTTAATTCTTGTGGTTTGTTCACACGCAACGCCAATTGAACAACTTATACAAATAGCTGAATCCGTTCGCTCGCCCATTTTGACTAGGTCAGAGCCCCCAGTCGCTCAGCATGTCTGCTGAGTTTTGGGCTGGCTACATCAGCGGCGCCTTGGGCATTCTGATAGGCAATCCCCTCGACGTAGTGAAAGTTCGATTGCAGGCAGGGCAGTCTCCGACCGTCATGAGAAGCGACCGAAATTTTGCGGCGCTGGTGGCAGGAACCGCTGCTCCAATGCTTGGGTACGGTGCATTGAATGCGCTTCTCTTCACCTCATACAGCCGTTCGGAGCCTTTCATACAACAACTTCTACCTTCTCGGTCAATCCTTTTCTCGACGTGGCTCGCAGGGTCTTTTGGTGGTCTTGCTACATGGCTAATCAGTGCGCCTACGGAGCTGGTCAAATGTCGTGTGCAGACGTCTTGTTCTCAACTATCCAGCTGGCAAATTGCACGCGACGTATGGCGAGTGAACGGATTCAAAGGCTTCTATGTCGGTGGCACAGTGACTGCTTTGAGAGACAGTATTGGCTACGGATTCTATTTCTGGTCATATCACCTGGCAAATGATGCTTGGCCTTTGAGAAACGTCAACCAAACATCATCATCTCTCTTCGGAGATGCACCTCGAATTCTCGTCTGCGGGGGAATCGCGGGCGTCATTACTTGGGCAAGTGTGTTTCCGCTCGACACTATCAAGACACGTGTTCAGATTCTTGAGTTCACCGGACAGCCTCCTACTGACCCAACGATGCGAATTCCCGTCACGGCAGTTTCAAAACCTGCAAGACGACTGGGAGCTGTAGAAGTCTCACGAGTCATGTTTAGGGAAAGTGGGGTCGGTGTCTTCTTTCAAGGTCTGACCATTTGTTGTGCCCGGGCATTCATCGTGAACGCGGTGCAGTGGGCAATGTACGAGTGGGCTATGAGGCAGATCTCTGGTACACTTTTAGGATAAAGTCGTTAGTTGGTTTGACTGTGACGCCCGGCGGGAATGAGACCTTTGGCGAGACATAATGGCTTTGTATGAGCGGCAAATATGTCAAGGAGTCTTGACATCACCAACCTAGGCGGCTTTCCGCATGATTCACATTTGGCCTCGAGGTCGCTTCCCATATGACTCTACAGCCATGTAACGAAGAAATACCTGTTCCATTACTGCAAGCCACTGAAACACTCATGGGCTCTGAAGGCCCTCAACAGGCCGCCAGGCTCTGACGGGTTCCGTGACTTTCGACAAAGACCTCGAAGATCGTCCATTGTTGCTTAGAGGAAATTTGTTCCTCCCTCGTCGGTCAACATCAACCTGCTGGCTCATCACCGATTTTTCACATGCGGGGGACTGTCCACGTCAGGCTTCTCGTGCCGTTGGCAATCAATAGATGATGCTTGCGAATGTGACGGTCGAGATGCCACGTTTTCGCTAGTTCATTTTTCCCAGCCATGCAGTCCAGCTGTTTGCTGCCACTCGAGAGTACGTTGGTCCAATAACAGGAACCAACGGTTCAATGCATCACTCGCTTCTGCAGCTTTTTCTTCACCATCTTCCTCTCTCTTCCTGAGTGACGCATTAAGTTGCTCATTGCTGTTGCGTGCCGCAGCAGAACGCCTCTTCCTCTTCTTCTCGCGCTCCAGAAGCCATGCTTCGCGTCCTGCCAAGTAGCGGACACTGTGGCCCATGCTTGCACTTTGGGGGGCGAGGTGCTTATGAGGCCGGTCCAAAGGCGGTCCTGCAAAGAATAGAACTCGACCAGCGTTGTCTTGCTGAAAATTGCACTTTATGTGATCATGGAGCGCGTCGTTGATATGATCTGGAAGAGTGTATACTTCCGGCGGCCTAGGAGGATTGTATATGTTGATAGGCGTAGTACTACTGGCATTTGGTATGCTGTACTGCGGCCGTTGCTGATTGTAGTGTGCAACGTGTTGGCTCGTCGACGCTTGATGATGCTGGAAAGGGACTGTTGACTGAGGCAACGTGGATTGGAAATTTTGAATGTAATCGCCCTGCTGTGACTGCTGCTGTTGCTGCTGGACTTGGCGCATGCCGACTTGTACACTCAGGGGCGCTTGTGGCGGCTGAGGAACGGGGACTGGTGTTTGCTGCAACACATGGCTTGCGGTGCTGGATGTCACTGCTTGATAGTGACCGACAGGCATAGCAAATTGACCAGGGGTTGAGGGCAGGCCAGAGCTCTGCGCGGGATGCTCAGTCTGTTGGCCGCGAGCTCCATGATCCATCGTCATGTCCGCAGTCACGGAAGAGAGCATGGGGCGTGCAGAAGGCTCAGACATATCCGTCACTGCAGACATGGGCGGAAGCGGCGGTGGCGTTGACTCTGGTGGGGGAGATTCCTTGATTCTGATTAGCCTACAATGGATCACAGAGAAAAAAAATGAGCGATCGGCAAAGGTGTGATTCGCACGGCTCCATCGGGTCGTCATGGCATTTCAGCGAGTCCGTTTGATGAACCGCTTCTAACTTACATTGGGTTCCGGAGGTCGTCGGTGCACAGCACCGACAATGGGCGGTGCATTGGGGCTGCCCCAGGTAGGCCGCGGAAGTTCATCCGTTTCTCCGACATCCTCCCGCAGCAAATGCTTGATGGGACTTGGCAGCTTCTTCATACGACGCGGCATGTCAAAGAGATCCATCTCGTAATCTTTGTCCCGTACTTCGTCTGGCACACAACTTGCCCAGGTTTTGATTTTGTTGAAACGAAACCTTTCTTCATTGTAGCGTGACTCACAGACGTACACGTCCTTATCCGAGGGTAGTCCCCTGGGCCTGCCTCTGTTGAAACGAGTGACGAACATAACGAAACACCGATCGAGTACCTCGCTGATCTGATGATCGCGGTATTGGCCCGTTTTGACAACTTCATGTTCGAAAAAGTGTTTTTCATGTCGGTGCACAGTCTGCTCAGGACGATAGTACCAACATGCGTTGATCCATTTCTGTCCTGCGTTGTCTTGCCAGATTCTAAATATCTGCGCGACAATCGGTTTTGCTAGATCATTGGGGTTCCGAATGTGAACCCAATCACCTTCGAAGAACGCTCAGAATCGGATTTCTGGAGTAAGGAGGGAGGATGGTTGACGCTTGGATAACTCACCGATTTTCCAAATTTGCTCATCGTGCTGCACTTCATTTAAAGGTAGCTTACCGTCCTCATCTGCAAAGTCGGCATCGGGTTTGGCCTTCTCTTGTTCCACGAGGAGACGAGATTGATCTTGTAATTCAACTGCCGCCAGGTAAAGCGTGCTGTCGTCCTCATTATACAATTTCGCGTTTTCGAGCATTAGTTCGATGTCTTTCTGAAGTTCATCCACGGTACGATACTTCTTTCGTTTCGCTTTCTTCTTGATGTTGTCTAAAGCAATAGGATTGCTGATGGTTTGGTAGTACTCCGCCATAGTTGTTTTATCTGGTAGCCTTTCAAAGGGAAGAATAAGTGTCCTCCCGTGTCCATCCCTGAATTTCCGGAGGCCTCGAAGAATCGAAGAAATACGCCCCTCTGTTGGTGTTTGTAACATAGGTGGGCGACCTCTTTTTTTGTGTGCATCGTCGTCTCTATCATGTCGATCTCTTCGTCCAATTGTAACTTGCTGCTCACGTCCGCTTTTTCTCCTCCGCTTCCGTAAGCCCTCGTCATCATCCGATGATTCCTCATCTTCATCCTCGTCCTCGTCCTCGTCATCCTCATCCTCATCTTCATCTACATCTTCAACTCCATCTTCGTCTTGTGAACGTAACGAGGGAGAGTCCTCGACAGGAGGGAGTTCACCGAGATCAGGTAAATTAGAATCATCGGTGGAGATATCTCCCTGTGTGACAAGCCTGTGTAATTCTTCGCGAAATATCTCCCTCAGCCGAACAGCAGCACCGAATATTGGGGCTGATGGACGATTGTAGACCTGAGCATTGTGGCAGATTTTGGCGACATCCTTGACGAACTCTGAGAACGCTGTGTATTGTTTTTTTTGTAATTTCCCCTGCCTTTGAGTGTGAGACGCTATCCCTGGAAGCACTCACGACGTGAACAGTGGACTCACTCGGATCGTACTAAATGCAACTGGGTCGGTAATTACATCAAAGTAGTCCGGGAGTACTCGTCTATTGGGAATTCGCTGGAATCCCGCTGCGAGCTCTTCACCACTTCGCAAGGTGTTTTAGTCAAGACTTGACCTTTATGATGCGACGCATCCCGCTCCAAACACTTACTCTTCTTGCACAGTTGACAATCGAGCCGTCAATGTCTGTATGATATGGTACATCCTTTGTTCGCCGTCCTCGATTGTCTTGTCCTCCGCATCGGTTTGTCGTATGCTTGAAGGTTCCTTCATGGTCACATCTTGCTCCGAGTCTCTGACCTCAATAGAGCCACCGGCGTCCTCCGAGATGGTAGTCATCTGCGTATCAGATCAATCGCCAAGCTGATTGACGGCCGAAAACTAGTTGAATCCTCTAGACGCGCTCTCCGACGTTTTTGATTAGGGTAATAATGTCAAGTCTCTTAAAGGAGCGATTGGGCCGAGCTGAACGCGACTCGAATGCTCATGGACCGCCTATCGCGGTGGGCTGGATACCGCGTCCACACCGGCCAAGTGGGGCTGGAAATTGGTCCATTACTAATCCATATGCCATCACAGCCTGCTTCAAGAACAGTATTAATGAGGCGTGCGGTCGTTGTGTTAATGCCAAGGACATGTTCTTGCAATTGCTTTACTCCATGTTTGGTCCCTGAAATCAATATTGCATCCCACCCATGGTGTCAAATTACCTGAAAGTTGTGAACAATATATCTCATATCAAGGCGTCGCGATTGGATCAGGGTTTTCGGACAGCCTCGAGCAGCTGCTCGTAGTCTAAGACCTTTGAACAAGATGCGTGCAAAGTACAAGTACCCCAGCGGCACTGGCATGATTGAACTCGGAGATGATGCCACTCTAGAAGCCGTTTACAAAGTCATCCAAGTGGCTACAGCTATTCCCCATTTCACCTTAAAGTACGGTCCTCCAGCGGCCATGCGTACCGTCGATCTAGGTCAACGAGAGGTCCCAGCAGTCTCTCTCGGGCTTGATGGCCAGCTACTCACCGTCGTTCCATTGGAACCTAGAGCGAAATCTACTGAAGCTACGATACCTCAGCCGTCTCATAAAGGACTGGACAGTAGGCCTGCAAAGCCTCCTCAAACCGACAATGATTTCAACGACACCCTTGTCGCTTGGCCGGAGAGAGAGGGAGTTCTACGTATGTCGATATTTCAGGTGGACGAGTCTGTCCTGACATGAGACAGTACTTCGCGTTATGCCGAGCGATAATAGTTGCCTCTTCACAGCATTTGGCGGGTCTTTGCCCGAGCAAATTCCAGCACCTGAACTCAGGCAGATGATGGCACGGCACATTTCGGATCACCCTGATGTGTACAACGCAGCCATTCTCGGATGTCCACCCCGAGATTATCAGCGTGGCATACAAGATCCTGATCGTTGGGGAGGCGGGATTGAGCTCAGCATCCTCTCCACCATATTCGACACTCAAATATGCACATTTGATGTTCAGGTACATCCGACCACATATAAGAGGCCAACGTTCATACATGGTTCTGTCGCTGACTTCACAAAAGGGACAGCATCTCATCAGTTTTGGCGAGGACAAAGATCAACGCTGCATCCTCGTCTATTCTGGCATTCATTATGACCGTGTGGCATTCAGTTACAGTGATCATCCCTACGACACAGCACCCTTGCCACCGGAATTGGACAGGACGCTATGGCCAACTGATGATTTCGAAGTCATAGAGAAGACCAAAGTACTGATTCAGAAGCTAAATGCAGTTCATTATTACACTAATACTGAGAGCTTGCTGTTAAGGTGCAACGAGGTAGGCTGTGATTGGATCGGCAGTGGACAGGCAGCTGCTAAGACTCATTTCCTACACACTGGGCATGCCAACGCAGAAGAGATTTCGGATATCGACGAGTAGGCATGTGGCGTGGATCGTTTGGGCTGCTGCCCCCAAGATTCCGGGATGAGGACGATTTTGCAGCATCAGGATGAGGCACGCTTTCGGGGCATTGATTTAGATGTACGCTAATACGGCCATCAATGCTTGCATTGAAGTTTGTTTTGTCTGTCAATCAGAATACCGCAAAACTTCTACTCATATAAGCATACTATGCTCATCAAGCGTGCAAGCACTTGGTGTCTCTCAGCACAGTGATGTCGCTGCTTCTCATTCCTTACGGGGGTGCTTTCTTTTGCTGACATCGTCGATGCTCGTGATGTTCGAACTGAGAAAATCGTGCCTGTTGTGCCATTTTTGCTGGCTGATCGCGTATTGTCGCATCTGCTCAGGAGGCGGGGGAGGTTCAGTGATCTTCGTAATGAGATATGCCGTAGATGCCTCTGCGATACCATAAACCAACACCCCAAGTAATGGAATTCGTATGAGAGTATAGAAACCCAATGCGAATCCAAATAAAACCCCTTCTCGGCTTTTGAACCAATTACGCCTTTCCGTGCTCGTAAAGTGGACACGCGCAAAGTACGGCTCCAGCAACTCTCTCATCAAGTTGCGAGAAGAGAAGTAGCTTTGTAAAAAGATGACAAGATAGTTTCGAGGAAGCATGAATCCGATGCCAAATATGAGGGCAGCTGGTGCAAGGCCTACAGCTCTGTGGAAGGTATAGAAACTAGCGAGTGGGAGAACAACCCGTCCAACGACCGGGAGGTACGATAGAGAGAAAATAATGAGAGACAGGCATGCCCTCCGCGCATATCTGGACAAGAACTTGATCAGCGATTGCCGACCGTTCACTGACGTCTTCTTGTGATCCTGGGTCCCATAGGATTTCAGGTTCGGATAATACAAATCCCTCAGGCTGTCGGGATTTTCATTCTTATGTTTACGAATGTAAGTAATGTCGACCCAGTTCAATGACTGCATAAAGCTAACATATTGTCTTAGTTTCCCATCTTTCGGAAAGCTGGAACGAGCATGTTCATGACGTACAGGTTGTCCAGAGTCGGTACGAAATAGCGCATAATGGTCATCAAAAACAAGGGCGCCTGGAGGACGTATTCGCCGAGAAAATTGAGCCAGCGAAGGATTGCATCATCCCAAGTTACCGTATCCAAGGGGTAGAGCAACGAAAAAGCCCTCAAAGATAGCTTGATCGAGACAATCTATAGGACTCCTTAGCTATTGCTTCGCTGAGACAGCAACTTAATGTAATTTACCGGAACGGCGATTACAAGCCGAATTCCTATGCCAGCCAGAACAGCATATGCCGCTTGCTGATAGTGTTCGGAGTTGAACAGCTCTGGATTCTGTAACGATCTGTGGGCTTTGTCTCAAATCAGCGCTGAACGCCCTTGCTGAGTTCGAAGTTCGCCACCTTTCACATACCCCCAACTAGCGTGAGCTGCGCGCCACGGATTATGGCATTCGGCTCGAAGCCTGAGGGGGCGACAAGAAGTCGCTCAATCAATGTTCTGCGGCGATCCATAGCGACGATGGTATCAATCGATCAGTTCCCGCGCCTTTCAGTTGACGGATCAGTTACATCAGGAAATAAAAAATGTTGACAGACATTCGACGTACTCGACCAGACGCCTTGCCATTTAGCTCCCCGCAGAAGTGGTGCAGTCCGGCAGGCACTTAAATAATAAGTTTTTAGTAAGTACCTTAGGTACTTAGTCTCTCCCTCAGGCACCTGCCACCTAAGGCACCGACTCACACGATTTCCAGCACCCGGTGCTAAAATGGACTCACCGGACCGTGCTGCACACCACTCTCTCTCCCCATTGCTCATATTATCTTTAATTTGGGGAGGATATTCCAAAGATGAAATATCATGACAATTCTTTTTGGACTTCCATTTCTGATAGAGTTCTCAGGCCTATTGTTTGAATTCCTGGAAAGCAGCTCCGTGAACAGCTGCGCCCCACCCACTGCAATGCCTTGCCGCCGCCTTGTGACATTATTGGTATTTCGCGAGCAGGTAACAGGGTGTGCGGGAGAGGGGTATAGGTGCACATGTGGCTATAAGATTCTTCCCATGCACCAACCCTCCCTCAAATCCCGACAAAATTGTGATGCTACAGATCACGAGGCTCAATTTGATAGCACGTGCTTGCCGCCAAGCCAGTCGCAGGCCTGGGCCTGAGCGATGGAAATGAAGATCCTTTCATCGAATTACCATTGATCAGGAAGTCACTGATGTACTCTGCTCTCTGAGGAGCAAGACAGCAAACTGTTGAGTGAATTATCAGACTTTGGGCAACAGGCGCCCAACTCAGTTTGGCAAGCTCACATGAACAGCGCTGCGCTTCTTCCTGTATCGCAGGCGGATGCAAGATCTGGCTTCCGCCTCCTCTCATCTTCCCGCACCCTATTCCGCTTATCGAGGGCCTGTACGATCACGAATGCGTCGAGATCATATCGTTGAACACAGACGACGAGAACAGACATCATTCTACCGCGGACGTTGCCTTTTGCGCGGACTTTTGCGTTGAGTAAGAATCAGCGCCTGAGAGTAGAAGAGCTTGGTTCAGATCTGAATCTTTAGGCGCGTTTGCCCATTCCATATATCGGGATTCGTGCGTTGATCAGATGCGGCTCAGCTTCATAGCCTTTTCTGCCAAAAAGCCATTGTTGGCTGATTGATCGTCGCTGCAACAAATCTGTGCTGCAAAGATGTCGATCTCATTACTGGAGGTTAAAACTGCCAGTATCGGCTGCTCAGGAGAGACAACATGCTCATCATGTTAATGAGACGTTTTAGAGTATGATGCCGTTCGGAAAGCCCTCTTGTCCTTTCCGTCGACCTGTCATGGACGTTCTGCCGCCTGAAAATCACGCTCGATATAGGGTATGGCAAAGAGAAAGTGCACTCTGTATGTTGTGGATAAGACACAACTAGAGCGAAAATGTACCGGCATGCTCTTGAACTTCGACTAGCATGAGATAGCAAAGTGGATCGTAGTTTTCGTAACATATCCGAGCACCATGAACAGGACCCTGATAATGACTAGACAATGAAGGACCTGCTTCAAGGTCCAGAGACCAGCTGCGGTGCACCACGTCAGGTGCAGGGAACGGATCAAGACCAAATTCGGACCTCACGCAAGATTGTCGAATTTCTCCCTTAGAGAACAATTGCACGCACTTCACAAGCATCAAAGTGGCACGAATGCCTATGCTATTGTCAAGAGGTCTTCGTCATAATAGTGCTTGCCTCGAGGCCCAGTTGCAACCTTGGTGAGTTATGGACCCACATGATGGGTCAGCAGCTGACAGTGGAGGTTTAATGGCAGAAGGACAACGATTTGTTGTTCGCAGACACATATGTAGTAGGCCACGTAGAATCATAGCGTTTGGAGGGAGCTCACTGCACAGACTTCAGCCCTCAACACTACAGTATGGATCTACAGACAGCTGTGCCCACGAACAACTTGCCGCATGCTGCCAGAAACGCCAATACCCTTTCGTCGAAAGTCACGTCGATTCTATCGAAATCATTCTCGGATGCCGAGTTTCGCGAGGCGCTCTCATTACTCGATGAGCGGGCCATTAACAACGACCCCCGGACAAGGCGTCAAATCCGGCTCGACTTCCACAAGGAAGTTTTGGACTGCAATGGCATGATCATTGATGAGTTTGGCAGTGTCGCCGAGGTTGGTTTTTACTTACCCTTAGAATTCCGAGTGAGACCCTCAAGTCGTTTCATCACTCATTTCTTTAGCAACTTGACCGCGTGAAGCTTCTGCTTGACAGAATAAACCTAGACTACAATGTAATGGAGTCTCGAGTAGACACTGCGCAGAAGAGCACATCAACGCCACTTGTTAACACATCATCAATACTCGAGAAACACAGAGAAATTGCCCTCAAACAAAAGCTACTGTCCAAATTCAGAGAACAATTCCTCATGACCGAAGAAGAGGAACTAGCTTTGACGTCCACTGCCGAGCCAGTCGATGACCGTTTTTTTAAGGCACTCATGAAAGCCAAGGGAGTCACAAAAGGATGCGAGGTTCTGCTTGGCCTGGAAAATCAGCGACTTGGTTTAGATTTGATGGAAAAGACATCGAGAGAGATCAATTTTGGATTCCAGAAGCTGCACAAATGGGTTCAGAAAGAGTTCAAGACGCTGAACTTCGAGAATCCGCAGATTGGCCATCGCGTTCGACAGGCTCTTCGGATTTTGGCCGATCGCCCGACACTTTTTCAGATTTGCCTTGACTCTCTCTCTGAAGCGAGAGAGCGTCTGTTATCGGAGGCGTTTCATGCTGCCTTGACGGGCGTTGCACCACCTAGCGCGGAGAAATCCTCCGTTAAACCAATTGACGTAACAGCTCACGATGCACTTCGTTATGTGGGAGATATGATGGCTTGGGTTCATTCAACAGCTGTCAGCGAACAAGAGGCGCTCGAAGTGCTTTTTGTTGCAAAAGGCGAAGAACTTATTCGAGGCTTGCACGCGGGCAGAAAGAATGAGGTCTGGCATCTCATTTCTGACGAAGATGACAAGGAAGGGGGGGACGACTTTGATGTTCGGAAGATCCTGAGCGGTCTAGTCGACCAAAGTATGTCAGGCGTGTCAAAGCTGCTCCGCCAACGAATCGAGCAGGTCATCCGAACAAACGAGGAGTCTGTCCCGGCTTATAAGCTAGCAACACTCCTGAACTTCTACGCTGTCACTTTCGAAAAATTGCTCGGTTCAACATCCAACGTACGGAGCAGCGTGCAAAGCTTGGAAAGGGAGGCGCTGCATCAATTTCGCTCGTTAATGAAAGACAACCTTGCCGCCGTACAACGTGATTTTGACGCCCAAATTCCTCCAGATCTGGCACCACCGATTTTTTTCGTCAACGCCTTGGAGCAACTAAATGCTATTATGCATACGTACGATACCTCCCTGTCTTCCTCCGCGAATAGTGACAGCGACTTCGAGGGGGTGATGGTGGATGCCTTCGATCCATTTCTATCAGGCTGCGAAAACATGTCGAAGCGCTTGAGTCCCTTGAATGCTTCCATCTTCACCCTCAACTTCTATCTTACCGCGGAACATTGTCTTACAGCTTTTAGCTTCACAAAATCACGCATCATAAGAATACAGTCTACTATCAAGTGCGAAGCTAGACAGCTTGTTGAGAAGCAGTATGAATTCTTCCGACGGCAGTCTGGTTTGGACCCCGAATTGATTTACAAAGACGAAAAGGGCGTCACAACTGTGGTCACTAGCCTGGACAGAGAAATCCTGGGCAGGGCAAGCCAGAGATTGGACGAGTTCCTACCTACCGCTCTTATGGACGCAAGCGACAGGATCAAGCACATCCGAGACCCGGATCTAGCTCGTCGAATCACAGATGAAGCTGCTGAAGTCTTTTGTCAGGACTTCGAGAGGCTGGAGCAAGAGATTTCTCTGAGGGATATTGGGGCAGAAACTTCTGCGAATATGTCGCTACATGCAGCATTTCCGCGGACCTCTGCGGAGATCCGTGTCCTCTTATCTTGATGCACATCAGATCTGATACAAAAACGATGCAATTTTCAGAAACATATAACTGACAAAGTGACGCGACACTCGAGCTCGACCATTCTACGACATTTGTTCAAGGTACTTAATAAAGGATTGTGCACGGTTGATCATTGCCCAAGGAGGGTAAACTGCCTTGCGAGCACCATGACACCCGGGAGAGGTGACGCAGGCCTAAAGAGTTGAAACAAAGTTGTTCTATGATGACTCGCCACGAGGCTCCTACCTAGACAGCCAGGGCGCTTGCGTGAACGAGACGAAGTACAAATGTCGCGACTGCTCGAGTCTGCCCGGCACAGGCTGAAGATGAGTTCCACCTATTGGGGTCAGACGATTAATGTACAAATTAATATTTGCTGGTTGTGTATATTTTTATCTTTCTAACACATGATCGCTCACATTCATGCGCAATCTCAAGCAGATACCTGGAGAATCACTGAAAGGTCGACCGTGCCATGCAAATCTTCAAGTCGATAGATGCATGTCCTCGAACCTGTAATACTGACATCCGTGGGCGACCTTCGTGACTAGGTACCTACCCACTTAGCCTTACGTCATTGCAAGCCCCACCCGTCCTAGTAGTACGCTCGCAGTCTAACGCTAATGACGGGACTTTCATGCTTCGGCGACCCAATGTTGTGTTGAACGGGCACGCAAATATTCCTAC